>QLON01001254.1:0-16746 GCA_003313675.1 Termitomyces heimii
TAAGAAATATTAATATAGTGCATTATATTTCTATATTAAAATTATTAATTATTAATATTGTCTCCTTTTCTAACATTATTTTTACTACTATTAATTTTGCTAGAATATTAAATAATCTTCTAAATAGAAAGTTATATGCTAATAAGTATAGAATATAAATTTAAAAGTAAAAAGTAATGTCACTAATAGTATAAAGCATATTTTAATAAGTCTAAGTGATTAATCAACTAATTCACACTTTGCATATTAAGTATAATGCTAACATTATAAATGATTTTTAATTCATTAGCAATTTTCATAATTATTAAAATAATTTTATTATTTACTATTTACAATTGTCTTTACTTTACTTTTTTTATCCACTGTTATCATAATTGATTATATTACTTGTAAATCTTGCATTATTATTAATATTGCTAGATTTTTGCTAAAATCAAGTAATTCAATATAAGTCTTTACTAAATTAACTAAAGTGGCCTATATAATATCTTTTTATTTCTTATCTTTTCTTACTCCCTTCTCTTTCTCTACTATATTACTTGGCAAATCTGCTCTAAGTAAAGCATTATTATATTTCTTGATAGTTGCTAAGTTCACTACTCAATAAGAAGTAATAACCATTTTTATCTGGTTTTGTATATCCAGCATTACACTGCATAATTTGCCTACAAATAGTATTACTAGCTTTTATAATCTGATTAAATACTGTGTTTAATTTTTTTATATTATATATTAGTGCTATAAGTTCAAAAACCTTCTTTTTGCAATTTTTCTGAAAGCTTTAAATTTTAATTAATAAATAATATATAATAAGCAAAAATTCCTGAAAATAGATGTAAAGGTGGTTAGACTAATATTATATTTTTTAGTGTAGTAGATAAAGAATTTGCAACAATTGTTAGAAATGTTATAGTTATTAGTAGTAGAATTATATGCTTTTTATTTATTGTTATTATTATTGAATTCATAATGCTTATTGACTTGTATCCTTTTAAAATCTATTTAAATTGTTAAATTATTAGGTTTTACTAATCTAGAGACTCACTTTATTGAGCAGGAATCTACTAATTATCTTTCATTAAAAAAAAAATATATATAAAGGTTTGAAGTTGGCATCAAGGTTAGGCACTTAAGAGATTATAAGGAATAAAGGGAAAAATAAAATTACATAGGAGGTAGAAACTATGAAAAAAAAAGTAAGAAAAATGGAGAAATCAGAGAAGAAGTATAACAGATAAAATAAAATGAGTAAAACAAAGAAATAGAGTTGAGATAGAAAGAAAAATTGAGTAAAAAATGAAAGGAGATTAAATCAGAGGAGGAAAAGAGGCAAATAAAATAGAAGGAGATGAAAGGAAAGAAACATAAAAAAAAGGGAAGACAGTAAATAATAACAAAGAAATGAAAGAGAAAAGACTGGAAAAATTGAAAGTTAGAGCTGAGTTAAATTAAGGGAAAGAGAAAACAAAGAGAAAAGAAATTAAAAGAGAGAGAAGTGGAAATAGTTGCAATTGATAAGATAAGGTAAAGATGAAAAAGAATTTGAAGAGAGAAATGAGATAAATTTAAGAAGGAGACAGAATAAAATTAATATATAGAGGAGACAGAAAACAAGTAAAAAATCTAGAGATATATAAATAAGGCAATATCAAAACTATTGTATTAACTATGAGGCTACTATCTAAGTATCTGCAGGATGTCTTGAACTTTGAAAGTAATTGTGCACTAAAAGAAATTGAGTCTTAATATAATTGAGCAATGAGATGATTGCATAAGAGTTGGGAGCTGTAAGGTAATTTTGCAGAGCAGTATTTGTCTAGTATTGAGAGTAATCTGGTCTTGTTAAGAGAGCTGAGCATGATTAGATTATTGAGAAGTGATGGCTTTGGGAAAGCATGGTGATTAAATCAGTGATGATTAGATATTGGAAAAGAAAAGAGGTGGAGATTAGTGTGATTATATTCAGAAAAAGATGGTAAAGTCATAACACAAATCTCCATTTCATCAAATACTTGATTTTTTAATATATATAATTCTTTTTTTAGCATTTTAATTTTTTTTTTAATAACTTTATTCTCTTCATTGCTATTTCTTGCTGCATTATTTTCTGAATTACCTGCAAAGCATCCAGATTAGCATTCAAAGAAAGTATATTTGTAATTTGCTATTTAGAGTTTTATCAATGCCACTTATTTATTTTTACTTGATAAATATGCAGACCTTAATAATTTGAAATGTTAGCTTCAGTATTAAGTATAATCCATCTATCACTATTTCATTACACCTTACTTTGGCAAATATATTGTTCTAGCATATTGCAGCATTCCTTCATTATAGTATAGCTTGCCTCTCTATAGAAGTGGCAAAAACTTGTTTGTAGTATCATTAAACTTGTAAATATCATTGTCTCAATTATTATAGTATAGCTTGCCTCTCTATAGAAGTGGCAAAAACTTGTTTGTAGTATCATTAAACTTGTAAATATCATTGTCTCAATTTTTGACATAGCATTTAATACTGCTATATTAATAGCTGTGTTTAAGTTTTTCTTAATGTAACTCTTATTGGATGATGCTGGAGTGTAACCTTTAGCAGTATAGGTGCTGCAGCATTAGCAACTCTAATATTTATACCTATATTTGTCTCTTTCAACACTCATTTTTCAGCTTTGAAAACTTTCTCCACATTACACAAATTCTCAAAATGGTGGTTTGGTAATGTAATCTTGAGTCACCTCACTATTATACTCTGCTAAAAAAATTGACACTCTTTCCTTATTCTTAGAAATCTTATCATTTTGTAGCAGTTATTTAGATATTCTCTGTAAATCCCTATAATAAGTCAAAAATACTTTTAGTATATAGATTTTGTTGTTAAATGCTTTTTGTGAGTTAATTTCTAAATTTTGCTGATTATATACTTTGTAGATTTCTCAGCTCCTGAATATAATTTTATAATCACATTTATTCATTCTTCATAGAAATGTAGTCAAATATTGCCTTCTTTAGCAGTCATTAGAAGTGTATCAAACTTGTTTAGGCTTGTTCATGTTTTAATGGTATTATATAAAATGTAGTAAGCTGCATGTTCTTTTATTTAGCAATTCTCTATAATTTCATAGTCATAAAACAAGTACTTGAGTTTTTTAAAGTATTAGATTAATTTTTGTAATTGAATTTTCTCTCATTTTAGTGCTAAAAATAATTTCTAAGTGAAATATGGTTAGCAGGTATATATTCCATTGTTATAAATTGTAGTATAGTAGTTAATTAAGATGGCATAATTGAATCTGGAAGTGTTGGTAGTCTAGAACCTATTTTACTAGGCATAAATGATTTTAAGCTTGTTGAAGATAGTATTGAACTTAAGGTACAAATATAAAGATTAATAATAGTCAGTTTAGTGTTAATAGCATTATTTGTTTCTTTAAAAAGTGCATTGGCTATTTTTTGCAAAATAGTCCTTTGGTAAAATAATTCAAGTAAATGTAAAGAGTTAGTCTAGATATGTTTTGAAATTTATGAGGGTGTTGAATAATTGATGAATGGTTTTTCATTAAAAAAAGAGTTATAAAAGTGGCTGACAACTGACTTTGCAGGTGGAATCTCAACTGGTTCTTTGTTTCTGGTGGTATTCTATTCTAAAAAGCTTCTTGTGATGGGCTCTAAATTGATGAAGTAGTGCATCTATTGATATGTGTATATATATGAAACAATTGTTGAAAAAAAATAAATAAGGATAGGATTGAGTAAAACTCTTAAATAGCTATACAGTTATTATAAAATACTAAGCATAATGGAACTCTAGCAAAGCACTTTAGAGCTACTGTAATTAATATAGAAATAATTGAGCACTATTACTTGAGGGAAGTCTAAACAGATTCTTAGTAAACTTTTGAATTTGATGTAGTGATATCAGTGATAGCAGGCTAATAGTGTAGTGGTGGTGCAGTCATTAGTGGTAAAGGCAAAGGGCAGACTTAGCATATGTGGATATCTTGTCATATCTCAGTGATGTCCAACAGTGCATGCATATTAAACATTATATTCACAGTAGTGAAGAGTTAGTTATCTAATGCTGCTTAAGTTTCTAGGTCAGTGGTGATTTTAATAGCTCATTGGCAAAGTCAAACATAAGATGCAAGATGGTAAGACCAGTAATTGGTCTTTATAAGCATAATTGAGAATCAAAGCATAAAAATGTAATGTTAGCCACAACTATAAGTTGTGGGCAGAGGAAATTGTGAAGAATGGAAGTCAAGCAAAATAAAAAAGCATCACATAGATTATTGTGGAAGAAAGCATACAATGAGCTCAAACAGTCTTAGCACTAATGTTGAGCTTTGTAATTCTGTAAGTAATTTATCTTTGCTGTTTTTCTATCCTATCACTATCTACTTATATACTGTGTTGTTATACTATAAAATTACTTGAAATTGCTATATATATTAATGCTCCACTACTATACTTGATGACCATTCAAATCAATAATCCATTATTTCCAAAATTTATGGTTGCTACATTCCAAGAATAACAGCACTACTTACTACCTGCTTAGTGCTAGGAGTTAATAGTGCTAAGCTTAATAAGACTGGTGACAGTGTGCAACCAGGTCAACTGCTAGTTGGTGTCAGATCTGGCAAAGGGTTTCCTATATTGGTAAACTCATCAGTTGATATTCTTGAGGTTGCAGCTTTTATTTCAGGTTTGTTGATGTCATGACCCAGACTGAGATGAGATGAGGATATGACACAACTCAGGTCACTCATCCAACCATACATTGTTCGATACACGTGCAGAAATACACATGATTGTGAGATACTTTCTTTTCTAGGAATGTCTGTGGTGGGACCCATAACGGACACCTGGGCATGGTAAGGAGTTGAACCTTGTTTCCTCTCTTAGTTGAAAGGGCTGCACAGACAGCAAACAGTATTACTACTTAAACGTCCTTTTTGCTCCCCAGAATCTCCTGTTCTTCCCAATATCAGGGATGCCGTGCATATATTTTACACCTCGGCTCTTCCGTCTGTGGTGGGGGTGACTCGGAGCTGGGTCAGCTATTCATCAATGCTGCCTCAACCTTGTTCTCCGGATGTGAATGCATGTTTTCTTCTCTTTTACCTTTACCTGATAGCCTTACGCGTAGTTGTTTCCTTGTCACGTAGGTATGAATAATCTAAGGTGCTCGACAGTCATTAAGGATTCGCTAAGTTGTCAGTCCAAATGTAGCATGGTTGGCATTAGTCAAACTGACAGGTGCAAAAAATCTCCTGTATCGCTTGCATACCATACTTGATGGTTATGAAAGCACCGTCTTGCCAGCTGCTGTCCATCCCTATCAGTGTACATGATATTCGAGGGATGTTCAAGAGATGGTCTTAGACGATTTAGCTAAAGTACTTCTGACAGGCTACTTCTATCCCACCACTCTTTCGCTGAATCTAAATTTTGTTGCCAACTGGGAGTACTCATCGATTTACATGTCAGATTGAGTACTTGCGAAGTTTGATAATTGATCGTTTGGAATTGGTGGGATAGCTATGTACAATGTTCGTGGTAATAGTACAGTAGTGTCCATGAATGCTATAAGAGGTGAAACGGGGGAGGATCCTTCGACGCGCCCAACCGAGCGTTCTTGAATCACCATAAGCGGCGAAAAACGTGATTCAAGATGTCTTCTCTTAGACAAGGAGCGCGAGAAGAGAAATAACACTAATTGAAGACAACAGTGTTTGTAATGTGCCCAAGCGGCGAGAAGCCCAAGCCGAGTTGCTTGTAGTAGCACTATCGGCAGCACTTGTGGCACCGGAACTCGTCAATGACGGTGACAACGACGAAGATGGCAACGACGACGGTAACGGAGTTGGTACGATTTGTGTGAAAATAGCAGATGTCGTCGACCGCGTAGACGAAACTAGAAGGGTATTTGTTGGTGTGTGTGCGGCCGATTCATGATCTGTAGTAATAGTACTGATGGAAGGAATAGGTTCGGTCAGGGAGAAAGGGATAGACAAAGTCACACTCGGGGAATGAGGAGTACTGGCAGTGGTAGCATGGGAGGGCTTAGTTGTCGACGTGGTCGAATTGGATCCATCCGTGATGCGTGTGATGGCGAATGTCGGGCTTGTGTTACCGGAGTCTCCGAAAACTTGCGGAAAGATCAAGAACAATAACAATTCAATTGCGCAAATCACTTACGGACGATAATATAATCGTCCCGAGGCGGAACCGACGGGACCGTGATTTGAACATGACCGACCCGGAGCTTGAAGTTCTGAGCGAGAGGATGATCTGTCAAGCATTTAATTTCACTTTTTAGAAAACAAGCGAGTAAAATTCACCAATGTCAAGGTTCAAACCACCCGTTGGTCCAAGGTGACCCAATACAACTTTCCCATTCGGATCCGTGAGTTGAGAGTCGGGGGGAATATTGTCGGTCTCCCTACGAATATGGAAATCAGCCACTTCTTGCCTGCTCTGGTAGCAGAAATACGGACCAGGTAACAGTTTGCTGTGTGCCGACAGGCCACACCGTGGTCTCGTTAGGACTCGTGATGTGAGGAGAAAACACATCACGCATCATCAGGGGGCTAGCATGAACGAAAGAAAAGAAGTAGGAAATGCATAGTATCATTATGGGGAGCATAGTGGAGGCCATCTGTCCTTGCTAAAGAGACGTCGACAAGTGGACTGTGACGGTAGTAGGCGGGAATGACCACAGGAATCGGTGAACCTGTATGGTCAAGCTTTAAATAGTGTCGGCTGAACGCATCACATGATCCTGACCATTTGATGCTATCTCTTCTTTCTAACATCCATAATTCCAACAGAAAGTTTTGACGTCGAAATCACACATGGGATGAGACATATCTGACAGTAGGCGCGGGTCTGTCATAACAATTATATTGAGATAAGGTACTATTGATACAGTTCGAAAGCGAACGAGGTGACGCTGGGTTCATGTGATGTTTTCAAGTCCATTATATGAGAAGAGTCCGTTTTTACGTGATGTGAAGTCCGTGATTAAGTGCAAGCGAATCAGTATCGTAATCGTGGTCATCATGTACACCTAAGGTTCAGGATCGTATAGGCGTGGCTCAGGCGTGGATGAATCTTCATTGCACCGAAATAGTGAATTTCGCACTATTGTTGCCAGAGTCTCCGAATACTGTCAAACGTAGATGTCATTTGACTGCACAGGAACAGGCAGGATGAAGACACTCACGAACAACGGAGTAATCATCGCCTGGTGCAGTGTCTGCGGGAATAGTCACTTCCTGTCTCCCATTTAGGATGTCGAAGCCCTGCGCCAGTGGTGTCTCTGATACGGCATCGTTAATTTGCAAAGTTCAAGAATGTTTACTTCCTTACCGAGACCAATCAACCGATCTCCCTTCGCAAGAACGATCATTCCTCTTTTGTTCGTTATCTGCTTTGGAGGGTTGGAAATATCCCTGAGCAGGATATATCAGTCATCGGTCAGAATACAGTTCGCCTTTGTCCGTACCAGGTAACATTACGAGTAGATCCCGCTTGCCAGACGATCCCGGCATGAGGATACAAAACAGGGGGTACATAAACGTCCCGAGTATCAACGGGAGCGGACGCAACCAACGTGAAGAGAGAGAGGATAGTGAGGATGAAGGTCGTGGCAAAAGAAAACATGATGTCGTTGAAAGTAAAAGAGATGGATGTCGATAAGAGTTGGTTGGATGGCTGGAGGGAAATTGCTGCATGTCTGAGGCTTATATACAAGTAGCCACGGCCGGCTCCAACTCGGAACTGCCCTCACTCGGCGACACACGTCACAATGCACATTCATGGAAGTTGTGTCTCCGGCTATGGCCCTGGGCCGAGTTCCAAAAATGCATCAGACCTTCTTTGATGTCAGACACTGGCTCATATGCGGCGGTCTCGCTCTTCCTCGATAGACGCGGACTTCGATTCCGCTCTTTCGTTAACTTTAGTGCTCATTTGCACTTTCAACTCAAACCCCAAAGTGGTGCCAGCTTCCGGGCCGGAGCCTTCAGCCTTTTTACATTTCAATTTGCAGTCAATTTCAGAGCAAAGCATTGCAAACACATTCGTGAGTTGGCACGGCTTCAAAGATCCATCCTCATCTATCACGATTCTTGCGTAAGATGCACAGCAAATTTTCCATGTTTCACGGAGATATATGCGTACAGCATTGCACCGCATTGTAGTCGGCTTGCCACCTTCATAATAACATGAAGGCCTAGTCCCTATGAGATTCCAACCACATCCCTCGTTAAGTGGCCAAGGTCCAGATTGTTCTTCTCGTGACTGTGATTGCATAGCGTAGTGTTGGCAGCATTATCAATTGACGAAGGTTGAGCGGACTAGCTTCCAACGGAGTTTGGACCACCGGAGCGGCAATGCCGCAATGCATGTCTTCAGGCTTCGACCTGACATCCCTCAATGCTGTTTGCAACCGTTCAGCATCCGCGCATCCTGGTGTCTCTTCTTTGTGACTTTCATATTACTCTATTCGTGAAACCGAACCATACTCCAGCACGATCGCCCAAGTAGGGGAGAATACCTCTTCTGCGTTGCTCTCAGATAAACTAATTACGGGTAAGGTTTATCCTGTCTGGTACCACCATCCATGTGTACAGTGCCTTCGAATGATATTGCCACAGTTTCTTAGTGTTTACTGACGTACAACACCGAAAGGCCGTTACCTAATCAGTTTAAAATCTTTCTCGTGATTCCATCGGCTCTCTAGGCACGTCAGCTTATCGGCGCCCCACGCTTGCACAAATAACGTTGTCGTTGTACGATTGTAGTACCGCAAGTAGCTCGAACGAAGCTGTAGGAATCGGCAGTGTAATCACGCGCACGCGCGTCTCAAGCTCGATTGACAATAGGACCCCTTCCCTGTCAATTTTGGATTTTCTTTCGCCTCGACCCCTTCTACACTAAAAATCCAAAGCTTATAGTGGTATCCGGATGTCTTTGCTGCTTTGGTCGTGACGTCGATTTTTGAAATGGCGCCATTTCAAGATCAGCACACTCCTATAGCAGAGGTTTAGCTGATTTGCTTATCGCTACATGCAATGAATTGAAACACTGAAACAACATAGAGCGTATCTCAGTATGCTGGAAATCTAGATTTGAAGGAGCATCTTCCTGCTTGCCCAGCAATCTTTAATTTGGAACCATAGTTTTCAAGAGATATGGATCGCTTCTACGCATGTAGGCTACAGACCAAGATTAAAGGATATGCTTCAAACTTGCTAACAATCTTTCACCGGAATCAAACGCTCAAGGTATGTGAATTGCTCCTATGTGTACAGCGTATCTTCTTTCTACAGAACTCGTACGTGCCAAAGTATGGCGTACGATATGCCTAGCGATGTACTCCTACGAAGTCGAACCTCTCCAAAATGCCGTCAGAAATCGGGCGGCAAATGAACCGCAATCTTTCTCTGCTCAAAACACACTCTCGTCTGATCAAAGCACACTCCTCGTCTGACGATCCACCGTATCGATCGTGACGGAAATGGGCTGCCACTTGAGTGTCAAGGTCTTCCATAACTCCAAGGAAGACGAATGTGCAAAGTTTTATCGACCCTTCTCAGCGTGCCGTCATCGCTTCAACACAGGTCCTAGCCATTCAATCGTCTTCATTTCTGTATAACATCGGTCTAGAGTGATCGTTCACTAAAACTATAGATTGGTACAATACTCGGAGCCCGGCTGTATTCTTGATCTCGGACCGTTCTGCAACGTTGTGTAATCGGTTTCATACTGCTTTGTAAAGTTCCGCAACGAACTCAACAGGGTCCTGCCACCGTATTGCAAAACAACATCATGACTCTGTGTAGGAGGTCAGGGATACCGAATAATTTGAGGCAAACAATCATATACTGACTGCGCACCATCCCCTAAACGACACTGTCAGCCCGTTCTCGTCGGTTGCTTCTATAATCTGTCATGAGTTTCATTCAAATTTTTGTGACAAAACATGCGCTTTTAGGTACCGGGGATTGTAAATTAGTCTGGATTTGTTCCCGACGTACCTCGGTTGGCGCTCGACGCCGCTCAATCTTCTACATCTCGGACCATAATCCGCACTGCCTTGTGTGCCTGCCTTCCCTTCGCAATGTGTGATGTAGTCTATGCAACATGACTTTCGGGTATGGCTAATGTCTCTCCCTCACTCCACAGCTGACATACCTGAGGCCTCGATCCCTCCAATGCCATAACCCAAAACAGGATGGCAGAACCTGTTTGTCAAGCATCGCCAAACTCGCTGGCACTGCCGTTGTCCAGAAGGTGGACATTTCACACCCATTCTGCACCCAAAGACGAACACCTTTCATCAAAACACCGGTGAAGAGATAGATATCTGTATTCTGATCCACGTTGTACTTGATTAATTCTTCGTGCCGGCCCACCTTTTGTGAAGAAGAATGATATCAAAAGGTTCACGTCGTCTGTTTAGGACGTTGTTGTCCTTTCATCGACATCGCTATCTGCCTCTCTATTTGCCTTTTACCTCGCGTATGTACAGAGTCATGTAACGGTTATTGAAGTAAGCTGTTAGTATATGACTAATGCAGACACGTTGACAAAGAACTGTCTGATTAAGTGAAGGTTCTTGGTACCTAAGTTCGCCAACCCCAGAACAACTCGCGTCATTTGTGCTGTTCTTCGTACAAGATGCCTCTGTATTGCCGAGAGTTCCACCTAGTCCGTGATTGAACACTACTGTCTCATAGTTGAGGCTGGCAACTTTAAGCGATCTCGCAACTACGGTGTCTCAATAAGTTTCACGCGGACAAGGCATGATGCATATATAATCCTAAGTCTAATTTAGTCCAAGTCATCATTTATCCAATAGTAAGTTTGATGAAATGTGGGGTTTTCGCGCGAGTGTGATAAACCCTTGGTTCAGCCTCGCCTTCCTTTCAAACTGCCTCCAACGACTTTTGCGATTTTCTTAAATTTTACGCTTTTTCTCTTCCGTGACATTGCCAACAGATTTCCTCTGGATTTTGTCTCCCTTGGCATTGACCCTTTCTATAGACTCTGGGCATGACTTACTTTGCACATCTAGAGTCTTTTCATCTTCAAGTTTTGATGTCCTGTATGCCAAGCACAGACCAGGTGATATAGCATAATTTTGCAGTGTAAATGAGGCTGCTAACCACAAGATTTAACTTCTTCCTTCTGTTGCAATTGTCTCTAAGCTTTTTGTGCCGTAAATCCGTAACAGGCATCCAATCCCACTTACCTTTCTGCAAGCGACATTTCCTATCGAACTTGGGCTTATCCGTGACCGAAAGCACGTCTTACTTGTCCCACTTTTGATTGAGAACACGCGATAATATTTTTTAAACCAATGGTCTTGTCTGCCAAACAATACTGAAGTTCGCTTCGAGGTGGACCGCTCTGGCAGCAATAAACAAGTCCAACAGGTCGGATTGGTCTTTATATTCGAAGACACGCCCTTCTCGCTTGACGTCGTTGTGCGGCCAGTCTTAGAGCATCATGATGCGGTCGCAGGATGTCCATATACCACAGATAAGACGAAGATCACGACTTTCAGTCCTTTTCAGTTCCAGGTGACACGAGGATCAACGTTTCAACCTCCAGGTCAAAACAACCTTCGGTTTCGGCACACTCAAGCCAGTCCTCCAAATTGTCGTGCCTTTTCCAGAAGTGTGCTTCCTTTGGCTGGATCAACTGATCGAGATACAAGAAGCGTGTCTCTGAACTCGTGGTATCCTGGATCTTTATTACGAGATATTCTCCCCGATATTTTGCGGTAACAAATGTGTATTGTACTCGATACCGATGCCACTCGACAATACGTTCTCTCTGTACGAACTGGCGAAAAAGGTATATCGTGGTCAGGGTTGACTTTATACTCTGCCAATACTTCCTCGGTCAAGGTTCCTGAATGATGATGGAAATACCAAGTGTGATTGGACACTAAATGATTTCCACATGTGATGAACGATAAAGACGACGAGCTGAAAGAGATTTTCTAAAGCTCTGCGGATTTACAGCTTCACCGCTTTCTTGCACTGGCTCTGGCGAGCCAACTTGAATTTCGGGCCTTGGTGTCGTGTTGAAAGTTGTATCAAATGGATTAATCAGCGTTGGCACATCAGAAAATCAAGCTGTTCGGAGATAGATGCGCTACCAACAGTGCACCATCACTTGGGACATGTCTGTCCTTGATATGGAAGAATAAAGCTTAAATTTTATATTAGGCATCCTGTCCGAGCAATTGTCGTTCCCTATCCAGCGGGTCTCTGCCAGCGGCTTTGGCTAGCCCGGATCCAACGCGACGCGATGGTTCAAGGAATGTGGCGAGTCAATCCGTCTACCCTGTGATAGTACCAGCGATCCTAGTGTTATCTACTACGTCAGAAATCCGCCATGTTATATCCCCTTGCAATGAATTACTACCTTCTCCCTTCTGAGGCTCCAGTGGCTGGAGATACCGAGTTGGTTCGTCTGGGAGGATTTTACATCCTATCCCTTTTGGGTGCTGATTCTTGCTTTTGAGGAATGTGTTGATGATTTGGGAGAACTTGGGAATCTTCCCGCGAAAATTTTGGAACGGTCGTATGACTAGGTTGGAATGTGCTGTGATAAATGTGCCGTCCGGTACGAGGTATATAGGACAAACATATGATATAGTTGTCAAAGTGATAGAAAATAGAAAGACTTTTTGTTGTTCGAGTGACGGGTTATTGTAAAACGATGTCGACTTTCGTTTGTCGTTGTTCAACTTTTTGTTCTTCTTCAGCGCGGCCTTTGTCCTTGTTCTACGCTATGACTGGATCGATTGAGCTTTAGTATACGCATTTTTATAACTCTCTATTTGTTTTGTTCTTCAATCGATCCATTTTCAGTTGTAATATGAAGTGAACAACAGAAAACTACACTCAAACCAAGCTATACAAGAATCAAGAGTAAAAAGTCAACCATGGTGGTGGTGTGAGATCGTGTACAACTATGAGAGATGGGATACCAGAACCATAAGCAACTTATTCCTTAGCGATTTTTCTGTCCGATGGTATTCAGATGTTGTTTCATATTAACAGCAGCGTTATCACATCTTAAAGACAGATAATAGTAATTCTATATATGAATTCCAGTGCTATCAGTCTTTAGATCTGGGTATCAGACGACGCTGAAACCACTTCGGTTAGCACTTAGAACTGCAACGCAATGAAAGACATACCGCGAACCGTTTGAAAGTTTCCATTTGCCCCTCTCTCAAACGTTTCTTGTATGAATGGCGAAGTTCTGATAAGAATGGGCTCAACAAATCCCAACGTTCCTTGTTCCATGGGTCGCGAATCGGAGTTTCATGGGGTTTCTTGCCCTTTGGAGCCGCTGGTTCGGAGGTCGTGCTTGGCTCTGAGGTATCTTTGGCATAAACGCTGTAGATAAGAAGCGCCAGCAGAGTAGGAAACCAGTGTTGGCGAGGAACAAGTTTCTCGAGCTCAGGATTTGTGTGGGTCAAGATCACTTCGATTGCGAGGAAAAACTCTCGAATGTCCGGCCGATGGCGACGGTGGTTGTTACCGAACTCACAATCCCAAAGGAGAGGTAGATTGAGCCAATGAATCGCGGTCTGGGCAATCCATTCCTTTAGGATCTCATTACCACAGAACATTGTTGCGACGTATTTCGTGACCGTTGTATCGAAAGACTGGGATGTGGCCTCTGTCGATGATCCACTGCTATTACCATCGACAATTCCATATTCTGCCGCGATGGCGGCGGGTACACGGGAGGATAGGCAAGGCGTGAAATTAGATGACGATTCGATCCTCTCAAAGATCATGAGCCAAACAGTCTTATCCTTTACCGCCTTCTCTTGCTCTGCCGGGTGAGTGAAGGAAGCAAAAAGGCGTGCCGTGGGCTCTGTTTCTGAATCTTCACCATGACACTGGTATAGTCCCAGTTTATCGAGTTTATAGCCCTTCAGTGCCTCGCTCCATGGCGATATGCGGTCAACTGTGATCTCTTTGACGAGCTCCTCGCATTCCCTAGAGTCGCGCCAGGATGCAATTTCGACTTCTTCCCCAGCAGATGTTGGTGCAGTGGGAGGAGCGGTTGTTTCCTGCAAAGCCTGAAGTGATCCAGTCATATTTGACGAGTTGGAGGTTGGAGGTATGGCCAGGGCTTCGATGGAATTATAACGGGGTCTGTGACTGAAAATAGTCGCGAGCGCGAGTTTTATACGACATTCAAAGTAAAACAGAAGATAACAGCGAGGCGGTGCTATCGACGTCTTGTGTTCGATGTGCGTAGGTCCGCATGCTGCCTGTTACCTACAATTGGTAATTTGGTGTATTGATTTTTGCCAAGAGAAATTTGTTGAACAAAGGGACAGCTTGGTGAATTTCAACGCGGAATGTGAGTGTACCGGCCTACTGGCACGACTGTTCCATTGTCGAGCTTTCGAAGTAGGCGCTTGCTTATTGTTGGTGGCCATGTTGAATTGAAGATTGATTGTTAAAATAAGGGATATTGTCGGCCCGGGTTCCGGCGGTCTGACGACGCGATGAACAAACAAGGCGCGCAGCGCGTCAATAAAGTCGTTGATCAAAAGAGTCACACTCATTTAACGGTGTGACTGCGTGACCAGTCGCACACCCCTTCCTGTCTTCTCGCGATTCAGTTGTCTCTGCTCCATTTCTCTTCCTCTTCTCTTTTGCATTATCCTCTCATATACCCTGCAATCTTCTCAGAAACATTGCCTTCCATCCAATTATAAATTATCCATAAAATGTCCCTGTTGACTCCGCCAAGCACCAAGCACCGCCGAACAAAAGACAAGGAAAATGCGCGCGACGTCGATTCAAATCCTCGCGTAGCATGGGCAGAAAACGACAAGATCCATGTCCTGCAGCTGGCTGGGCCTGCTGCTGCTAGCTTCAAGGTTACCGCTGCTGCCAGCGCATCGAAACGGTTACCGACCAAGTCAATCCTCAAAAAGTGCCCTGAAATAGCGCCGTGGCCCGAAGAAAAGCAGCGTGAGGTTACACCAGAGCCTTTAGATCCTTTGGTAGACCTTACATACCTCGTATACCCCGTGAAGACCATCGTGGACACCCCCGACGCGACGGAGCTCCGCGTGCTGATCGAGGCCTACAGCATTCTCACTGCGCGTCTGCGAGCAGCTGTAACAGGTGACATGGATGATGCGTCATGGCCACTGTTCCAGCCTCTCCGGAAGCACAGGGAGGCGTTTGTAGAGGCAGTTGTGAGGGACTTGGGCAAGGCGTTGGTGGACCCTGCCGCAGGAAATGAGAAGGAGCCAGTAAGAGTATTGCTGCCATCGCCTAGTAACACGCCCGTCAAGAAGAAGAAGCGGGATGGGATGAGCGCCGAACAGGTCAAGTACGCTCGGGACTTGTGCACCACAAGCCACGCTGTAATCCGTCTGCTCTCACTTATCTTTACGCTGCCTGCGATGATGAATCTCTTTACCGGTTAGCAAACTCTTCTCTACTCTGTCTCGTCTCACCCTTCCTTAGATATGCAGCTGCGGTCAATGTTCACGGCAGTACTTGCCATTCCTCTTGCAGAAGATCTTCCAACGCCCAACTCTCGCAAGACTTGGGCCCTCGCCATTTGGCTCATTCAAACTCAACGGCTCTCTGCTGCAGTTCTCACTCCCACCGCAGATCGCATCGCGTTCGCATTATGTCGTGGCATCGATGGCGAGCTCGGTAAAGAGGGAAAGAAAGGCTCTGCAAGTGATGGACTCAAAGTAGGTCTTTCCTACACATTGTTGATTCTTATGTTCAGCTCGATTATCAGGCCATTCACGATCTCTCTGTCCACCTTCCAGACGTCTTTATTCCTGCATTTACTGAGTCCCTTCTGCCTTCTGTGCTCTCATCTCTCCTTGCGCCTACTGTAGCTCTTCGAACGCATGCCGCGCACGCGTTAGGTGGGTTCGTAATTGGAGCTACTAGCATTCCCAACTCGTCTATCCATGCACAAATCTCGAATCATGTCTTCAAGTACCTCACGACACTCCCACCGCCTGGTGCGACACCCTCGCCCACCAAGCGGGCATCTCCTATCAAATCCTCATTGTCATCTATGCCTCAAACACCGACCAAACCGCAGGAACCGTCAATTGTACGGACACTCCGTACTACGTTGCAGGCGACTGAGCCTGCTCATGTCGCACATGGGCCTGTTTGGGCCATTTGCGTTCTCTCAGCACTCTTAGTCCTCCTCGGTCCCGCTGCGATGCGCGTCCCACATTTAAGAGTACTCGTCCAGCTCGGAATGAGACACAAGAACCGCAATGTGCGTGCCTTGACGACCGTCATGTGGCGCTGCGTAATATGGGTGTACGTTCGTCCAAGACTCATCACCGCAGACGAGGAGGGGGAAGATATAGATGAACGTGAGATGGAGAGGGAGAGGGAGAGGGAGATGAAGTTGAGAGATGAGTGGTGGAAGGTTGTTGCGAGTGTTGTTGAGATGGAGACGGGGGTGTGTACCATTGCCGCTACGATTGGGTCAGGAGATATTTGTGTGCCTGTGTATGACCCCGTGCAATGGGCGGATGTGCGGCTGAATGCGGAGGAGAGGGAAGAGCAGCCTTTGAAGAGGGCGCTGGAAGTTCTTTGTGCAATGGCGGGTAAGGATGCGCCGACGAGGGAAAGTGCGGTTGATACGATGCGGGCGATGATGGGTATGCCTCCGTCGATGAGAAATGTACAAGCGA
>QLON01001257.1:0-15793 GCA_003313675.1 Termitomyces heimii
ATTTAACTTTATTAGACAATCACATTCAGATTAATATTGATGTGAAATTAGGTTATTTGAATTAGTCTGAATAGAAGCAATCACAAATAAACTAGCTTTTACTAAGTTCTAAGGCTAAATTATACTTCACAAAGTATTTTTATAAAATATATAGGTGAGTAATAAAGTTTATTGGTTTTCAATCAATGCAACTTCAGTTATATCAAAAGAAGGTCCAAAAAGCATATTAAACTAATGAACTGAGGTATACTGTTGCTTTGGGCCTAAGATATCTACTTTTTGGAGATTCTGAGCATAAGCAATCAGTAATCTGCTAAATATCATAAAATCCACCTTTATTTATATTATTTCTCCTTTCTGTGATGTGTGACATTTTCCAGTTATTCTGGACTATTTTTTAGCTATAGGGCCTCTATTTTCTAGTTCCAAGAGACTTGGTATAAATTTTCTTGGCTAAGAGAGGGTTCTTCAATGTTAATTCTATAAATCAATAATATTTCCTCTAGTTCTCCACTAAATGCCTCTAGACCTTTTTCATCAGGTGTAAATTAGTTAAAAGCTTCCAACAGTACCAAATACAATAGGGTCTGGTAGTTGTTCCATCAAGATCTAAGCATTTTACTAGAGCCTGCTCAATTTTTCTCAACATTTAAATTTAGCTTTCCCCATTAAATCACTGATTTCTCTATTAGTTTGCAACAAAATGTCTTTGTACATCTTTTATTGTGTGCAGGCAATCAAAATAATACCAAATATGTAGAGGTTTATATGTATTTTCATTGAAATATGCTTATTTTATTATTAAAGTGTGATGCTTTTCTTAAGATAAGTTACCTAATCTCTGAAAACCTAAGCATAGGCTACATAATTGATTTAAATATGCATTAAATCAAAATATTGATAAGCTGATTTCTTAACATCTAGGACACTAATAAAGCTAATCTAATATAATATTAATGTAAAATTAAGATTAGTTTAAATAGAGACAATCACAAATAAACCAGCTTTCACTAAGTTCTGAGGCTAAATTACACTTCACAAAGTACTTTTATAAAATATATAAGTAGATAATAGAGTTTATTAATTTTTCAATCAATGCAACTTCAGTTACACCAAAAAAAGGTTTAAAAACCATATTAAACTATTGAACTGAGGTATACTATTGCCCTGGGCCTAAGATATCCACTTCTTGAAGATTCTAAATATGAGCAATCAGCAACCTGCTGAATGTCACAGAATCCCCCTTTATTTATATTATTTTCTCTCTCTGTGATTCATAACATTTTTTGGTTATTCTGGGCCATTCTCTAGCTATTGGGCCTTTATTTTTTGGTTTTAAGAGACTTGGTATAAATTTTCCTGGCCAAGAGAGAGTCCTCCAATATTTTTAGTGCTGTAATTCTATAAATTGTTAGTATCTCCCTCATTTCCTCTTCAAATGCCTCTAGATCATTTTCATCAGGTGCAGATTAATTAGACCTTTCTGGCAACACCAGATATAATAGAGTTTGATGGTTTTTTTGTTGAGATATAGGCATTTTACCAAAGTCTGCTCAATTTTTCTCAACAACTAAATTTAGCTTTTTCCATCAAATTTCTGATCTCTCTATCAATTCACCACAAAATGCCTTTAGACAACTTTTATTGTATGCAGATTGATCAGGCAATCAAAACAATATCTAATATATAGGGGTTTATATATATTTCTACTAAGATATGCCCATTTTATTATCAAGATATAATGCTTTCCTTAAGATAAGTCACCTAATGTCCAAAAACCTAAGCATAGTCACATGATTGATTTGGGTGTGTATTAGATCAAAATACTAATAAGCTGATTTTTCAACATTTAGACCCCTAATAAGGCTAATCTAATATGATATAAGGAGGTCTTTTTAAGGCAGTTCTAGCTATGTCATTTGCTTACAATTTTTAGCAGAAGTCTATTTTATTTAGACCTTTTAATAATTAATAGCTTTATTTTGTTTCATTATTGAAATAAATATATTAATATAATTTGCTTTTAATATTTTCTTACTGCTTATTATAGGTCTAAAATTATTTAATATACTTAATATAGGCTTGAAACCTATTAGGTCCTGCTAACTTAGGAGTTTACTTTGTTAAGCAGGAATTTACTAGTTAGATCTCATTAAGAAAGAAGACTCATATAAAGGCAAAAAGTTAGTGCTAAAGATTAGCATTGAAGAATCAAATATAAAATAGAAGAAAACTAGTAAATAGGAAAAAAACTAGAAATAAAAAGAGAAAATTGGAGAAGGGGGTAAGAAAGAAAAAGAAAAGAAGTATAAAGTTGAGAGAAATAATAAGAGTAAAGATAAAGTGAGAGGAAAATTAGTAAAAAAGTAATAGAGGCTAGATAAATAAAAAAATAAAGTAAAGGAGAAAAAATGAAAAAGATAAAGTTTAGAAAAAATAAAGTAGAGTAAATAAAGTTAAAGATAAAGAAAAATAGAAAAAATCTTAAGAAAAAGAAAAGAAATTGGAGTAAGTCAGGAAGTTAGACTTAAGTTAAGTTGAGAAGAGCTTAAATAAAATAAATAGGAAACTTGAAAGACTTAAAAAGAATAAGAAAGAGTTGAAAAAGTTAAGACAAAGTAAGGTAAAGATAAAAAAAGTTGAAATAGAGTAAATGAAGAAAGTTAGACTTGAATTAAGTTAAAAAGAGTTAAAACAGAATAAATAAGAAACTTAAAAAAGTTAAAAAAAGTAAGAAAGAGTTAAGAAAGTTGAGATAAGATAAAGTAAAGATAAAAAGAGTTGAGAAAGTTGACATAAGACAAAGTGGAGATAAAAAAAGTTGAAATGAAGTAAATAAAATTGATTTAGAAATACTAAAGATAAAAGATAAAGAAGAAAGAAAAATTATTAGGTCCTGCTAATTGAAGGCTCACTTTATTGAGTAAGAACCTATTAGTTGAATTTCATCAAAAAGAGAGACTTATATAAAGCAATAAAACTAAGTGCCAGAGATAAGCATGTAGTTTTGAATACAGTAAAGGAAATTAAAAAGAATAATTAGAAAATAAAACCAGAAATAAATAGAAGTAAAAAAGGAAAATTAGTAGATAAAGTAGAAATGAAGAGGATAAAATAAAATAGAATAGAGAGGTTGTTTGAAAATGCTAGTATATTGTGGCCTATTTGAGGAAACTTAGTAATTTTAGTGATTGAATTAGTGATATCAGAGATTAAAAGAGGAAAAAGTGAAATTAGTGTAGCTCTACTTAGAAAAATATAATAAAATTATAATAAAATCTTGCAAAATGAGTTAAAACTAAAATAAATTATTTAGAAGCTTAACTAGTAGTATAAAAGGCTATTTTAAGTGAGAATAAGGCATGGCTAGACTAAAATGGCAATTTAATAGGTGAATTTTATTTCAAATCTCTATCAAGTCCTAATAACTAGAAGCTTACTTTATATAATATCCATAGTGCACAAGCACTTTTATTTAATATTTATTTTATTTTTGCCATTGTTTATTTTTTATACATATAATACATATATAAATAATGTGGTATTTAATTGCTTAGCAATTAGCTAAGCAGTCTTGTTTTTTTTTTTCAATTTAACATATATATATAAAATTCATTAATACAGACATACTCTATCTAGTATTAAGGAACTAATAAGCTTGTAACTCTGTTATATTTTTTTTATTAAGTGCAAATTCACTTGACCTTTCTAATAATATCAAATATAAGAGAGTTTAAAGGTAATTTCATTAAAATATAAGCATTTTACCAAAATTTACTTAATTTCTTTATCAGTTTGCCACAAATTATCTTCAAATAACTTTCATTGTGTGTGAATTGATTAGGCAATTGAAATATTATTCAATATATAAGTGTTTATATATATTTCTATTGAAATATGCCTATTTTATTATTAAAATATAATGCTGTCCTTAAAATAAGTCATCTAATCTCCAGAAACCTGAGTATAGTAATACATTAGTTTCAAACTGTGAAATATAATAAAGCTATTAATTATCAAAAAGTTTAAATAAATATAGACTTCTGCTGAAAACTGTAGGCAAATAACATAGCCAGAACCACTTTAAAATTCCCTCTCCAACTCAGATTATATCAGCCTTATTGGTGGCTTAAATGCTGAGAAATTAGCTTATTAGTATTTTGATCTAATGCACACCCAATTCTATTATATGACTATAATCATGTAACTCTGCTCAGATTCTGGAGATCAGGTGATTTATCTTATATAAACATTAAGCATTTTTAACAGAGCTGTTGGTTAGTGCACTAATGAGAAATCAAGGCAATCACCACAGATCTAATGAGATCTAATGAGATCTAATAAGATTTAATAAAATCTGATGGCATCTGATGGCATCATCAGAAATATGATCACATCAACTGATAAGATAATCCACTACTAAATGGGATTGTGGCTGTGCAAGGCCATTAATTTAGTATCATCTCTTGACAATAAAATGGGCATATCTCAGTAGAACTATAGGTGAATCCCTATATATTGAGTATTATTTTGATTACCTGATCAATCTGCACACAATAAAAGTTGTCCAAAGGCATTCTATGGCAAACTGATAGAAGAATCAGCAATTTGATGAGAAAAGCTAAATTTAATTGTTAAGAAAAATTGAGCAAATATCAGTAAAATGCTTATATCTCAATGGAAAGGCTATCAAACCCTATTGTGTTTGGTATTGCCAAAAAGGTCTGATTAATCCACATCTGATGAAAAAAATTAAGAGGCATTTGGAGAGGAATCAAAGGAGATATTAACTATTTACAAGATTAGAGCACTAAAAATATTGGAGGACCCTCTCTTAGCTAAGAAAATTTATACCAAGTCTCTTGAAATCAGAAAATAGAGGCCCAATAACTGAAAAATGACTCAGAATAACTGGAAAATGTCATGCATCACAGGGAGGGGAAATAACATAAATAGAAGGAGATTCTGTAATATTCAGGAGGTTGCTAATTGCCCACACTCAGAATCCCTAGGAAGTGGATATCTTAGGCCCAAGGCAATAGTATACTTTAGGTCAATAGTTTAATATGCTTTTTGGACCTTCTTTTAGTATGACTAAGGTTGCATTAACTAAAAAATTAATAAACTCTATTACTCACCTATATATTTCATAAAAGTACTTTGTAAAGTGTAATTTAGCCTTAGAACTTAGTAAAAGCTGGTTCATTTATAATTACCTCTATTTAAACTAATCTAAATAACCTAATTTTGTATTAATAGTCATATAATTGATTTGAGTATATAATAAAATCAAAATACTAAAAACCTAATTTTTTAACATCTAAGCTACTAATAAAGCTAATCTAATATAATTTGAAGAGGGCTTTTTAAGATAATTCTAGTTATATTATTCATTTATAATTTTTAGCAGAAGTCTATTTTATTTAAACTTTTTGATAGTTAATAGCTTTATTTTATCTCATTATTAAGATAGATATATTACTGATTTCTTTTTTATTTGTTAATTTTACCAATCTCTTCTTGCCTTCTATTTTTTTGCAGATGCATTTTAATGCTAGCATCTTTGCTTTTTTAAGTGATATACTTCTTATTTCCTACAAGATAAAGTGAGTCTTAAATTAATTGTCTCCATCTCTTACTCCTTCTCACAAATGGTGTTTATTCTATATTTCCATATGTATTTCTTTGCTTTTTGTTTTATACTCTTATTTCTCTTCCTAGTGTAATTTTTGCTATATTTAATAGTTATTTTATACTTGTAAAAGCAATCTTTAGAAGCTGTGACTCAGTTACATAACTAGTAGAGAAAGATCAAAAAATATATTAATAAAGATAACAGAGGTATAAATAATAAAGTGCTATTCTAGCAAAGAAAGATTTAAAGAAAACAAGTCTAAAAATTCACTCTGCCCATTAATAAAAAATATTCTGAGGTTGAATCATATAATTATTATATATAACATTATAATATTACATTATTATGCTAATGTTATGCAGTGTAACTGATGTAACTGATGTTATAGTTATAATTACATTATAAGTTACATAATTACTAAGTCATAAGGCCATATAAGTGATTTATTTTCCAGAGTCTGATAAAGGCTCCAAACTAATAAAAAAGTTTATTTTTATAGTCTAGCCAATGAGGAGTTTGATAAAGGCAGTAGAAAGTAGATGAATAAGAGTGAAAAGGCCTAGAAATAAAAGGAAATATGGAGTAAAGGACCTTTAAAAGAGTAATTCTCTAATAATACTCTAGCTTTAATGTGTTTCAAATCTTGGCAGAATGCAATCTAAATATATTTTCTATTTCTTTAAACTTTAGTAAATAGTAATGCAGCTTTTAGAGCCTTGAGATTGAAATCTTACTTAAGTTTATGAGGTTCTGGGTGGCAAGCATCTTGAGCTTTAGCATTAAGTAGGAAATCTTTCTTCTTAGAGCTAAGTATTGGGTTAATTAGTGAAGCATTATATATTATATAAAGTTAAGCTAATTATTAAGTTGATGTTATTGAAAGAAGATTTATTATTAGGGAAGAATTAATTAGTGTTAAGTTTAGAGGCATTGAGTGTAGAGGTTGCAGATAAGTAGAGGGGAGTATTTTCATTTATTGATTGGCAGAAAATTTATTAAAGTAAAATGCTAGTGCTTCCTTTTTATTCTTAAAAAGCATTCTTATGGATTTGTCTCCTAAACCTATCTCAGTGATCTTCAAGCTTATTTTTTTTGGCTTAGTCAGCACATCTATTAGTGGTGAAGACAAAGATATCAGTATTTTGTCAATCCCTCAAGGCTAATAATAATGCCTTAGTTTTGGTATAAAGTATATTAAGCAGTTATAATGAGATCAAAGCTAGACTCAGAGGTTGATTTAAAGGTGCCAAATCAAAAAATTAAGATATCTAGCAGAGATAAGTTGGGTAATATAATATTAGTTCCTAGTTATCTTTTCCAGGCTAATATATTACTTTAAGTGATAATAGTGCTAAATTTAAGGAAAGTAGAAGTAAGGATCTAGGTTAGAGATATAAAGTCATTAGAGGAGGATAAGAGTTTTTTTGGGCTCAAGCCCATTGAGGTAGCAGCTCAGACTAATATTATAGAAGAAGTTACAAGAAAGAATTAGCACTAGAAGTTTTGGTATATTATAAGTATTTTGTTTTTAGAGTCTTTATCTTAATTGGCCCTAATCAATTTAGATTTTTCTTAGAATTGAGTTGCTTCTATAGTAATAATATTATAAGTAGTGGAATTTAATATGCACTTATTTATATTTCTTATGCTATTTTTTGATTTTCTGTGAAGTAGATTAAATCTATTTTTATTATAAGTTGTTAAATAATATAATGTTAGCATGCCTTCATATTAAAGATAAGTTATCTCAGATCTGGCTTGAGTATTGATTATCTTTCATAATTAGGGCTAGCCTCTAAATATTAGCTAATCTTAAAGTAACTCATTACTAGCATTCTTTTAGAATAATATAAAAGTTAAATTAAATTATAATAAATATAAGTGAGCTAATGCTGAGAATGGAGAATATAGTGCAAGAGATTTAGCAAAGTTAAAGGAGTTAGAGAGTAATCAAAGATTAAGTTATAGGAAGAGAGTACTTTGAGTTTGAGTCTTACTTAAATATATATTATTTTAGCAGTAATTTGACAAAAGACCTTGTTCTTCTTGAATATATCTAAATTAGTGTGAAAAAAAAGATGGGAATTGAATTCTTAATGAATTTGAGAAATAGGTATTATACTTTTGATTATTTTTGCAGCTTTAGAAGTTTTTAGAATTCTTAAATTTCTTTAAGAAATATTAATAAAATTTCCAAAAAGCATTGAGGGCATCTGCAAAGTAGTCTTAGAGTTTCCAGGTGTTATCTTTTAGGCTATAATAACTTATTTATTAAACCAAGTATATCATTCATTTTTAATATTAGCAAGAATCAATGATTTTATTTACTTTATATTGCAGCTCTTTATTTGCCTTTATAAATAGAGATAATTCACTCTGTTATTTTGAAAAAATATTAGGATTGTACTTGATGAGAAGTTAAATATAGAAAATAGAGTGTAACTCTTTTATACTTACAAGTAAGTTAAGATAGTATGTATAGAAAGAGATCATTTTCATTATTTGAGAAAATTCTAAGTACTTGTAGTTGAGTTTGAGTAATAGTTGCTGAGTTTTGATATTTTAGCAGTTTAGTTATACACAAGTGCTAATAGGCCAGTTTAAGATGGATTTATGCTTTAAATTATTCTATTTGCTATAAATTTGATTAACAATTTTAATTTTCATATAAAGGTAGTTCTACAAGCTTTTAATATTATAAATGACTTTATAAGCAGCATGAGAGGAAATATTTCATAAATAAATAGTGAGCTGGGAGTTGTAATCCTTATTGGCAAAGAAAGAAAAAATTTCTATAATAGAATAGAGTATGTTGTTATAGGTGAATTCTGCAATAAAAAGTTTAGTGCATTAATTATTCTACAGATAATTAATATAAATATCAAGGTATTGCTCTAAAATCTAGTTGGTTTATTTTGTTTATCTGTCAATCTCTAAATGGTAAGCTATAGAAAGTGCTAACTTAATATTCAAAACTTAACAAAGTGATTGCTAGAACTTGAGGATAAATAAAATTCTATAGTTAGAAATAATATTATTGGGAAGCTTATATTTTGAAAAAATATATTAAACAGTAAGTTAAGCAAGCTCTAAGGCATTATTGATAATATAGCAAAGAATGAAAATTGCTTGCTTTATTAGATGGTAAATTATTATAAGAATTATATTATAGTCTTTAGAATTAAAAAATTCTACAATGTAATTTATAGATAGAGAAAACCAAGATTGCTAGCTAATTAATAGTGGTTTGAGGAATCCAAAGTTTTAGTATTAGAGTACTTTAGCATAATAGCAAGCATTGCAGATTTATATATACCAGATGATATTTTCATTTGCTTTAAGCCAGAAAACATTTAGTTGATGAGTTGAAGAGTTTTATAATGCTGAAGTAGCTGCATAACTTATGATTATAATTTTGTTGCAATATATTGATATGTTAGTTTTAAATTATAAAATATAACAAAGCTATTATTTATTAAAAAGTTTGAATAAAATAGACTTCTACTAAAAATTGTAAGCAATCTTGCTATTAACTGTGGCTAATAACATAACTAGAACTGCTTTAAAAATTCCTCTTCAAATTATGTTAAATTAGCCTCATTAGTAATCTAGATGTTAAAAAATCAGCTTATCAGTATTTTGATCTAATGCACACCCAAATTAACTATGTGACTATAATTATATAACTATACTTAGGTTTTCAAAGATTAGGTGATTTATCTTAAATAATCAGAATTCTTAGTGCATTAATGATAAATCAAGGCAATTACTATAGATCTGATGAAATCTAATGGAATCTAATAGCATTATTAAAGATATTATCACATCAACTAATAAGATAATTTGCTGGTAAATGAATTTGTGGCTGTGCAATGCCATTAATTTAGTATCACCCCTTAACAATAAAATAAGCATATTTTAGCAGAAATATATAGGAACTCTTACATATTAAGTATTATTTTGATTGCTTAATTAATTTGCATATAATGAGAGTTGTTTAAAGACAATCTCACCTCAATTTTGAGTGCCTTGCACTTAACTCATTAATGCTCAATAATATATTAAACAAACCACTTGTCATCATTTCTAGCCTCAAAATTATAGAGCCCTGGAGTTGCTCTATTTGGGAATATGTTATCAAACACATTATATAATTGTAGCAGCAATATATAAAACTTTAAAATAATACCATTCCTATAGTGCCTATAGCAGCTTTAACACATAGTTGGAGGTACCAGGCTTTGTATTTAATATGCCATGCATAAAGGCCTGGATCTGGCAAAGGCCCTAAAACCAATAAAGAATTTTGTTTCTATAATTGAGCCAGTGAGGAGTTTGATAAAAGTAGTAGAAAGCAAATGACTTAAAGTGAAAAGGCATGGAAATTGGAAGGAAACATGGAGTAAGGAACTTCTAAAAGAGTGGTTTCTTAATAGCAAATGTGCTTCTTCAACAATAAAGCTGTATATATTTATAGCTAAATTATCTTACATCCTTTTCTTACTTGCACTATGTTCTGCAAGTGCAATATCATCACTCACCAACATCCATGGGTCTTTACAACCCTTTTTATTTCCAACATCACATGCAAGACACTATGCAGTCAAAAAAAAACATAATAAAAAAATGAGACATCTTCCCTTAATAATATAGACTAATAAGTGGTCTAAAGAGGGAGTGTTTAATAATAATAATAGCATGCAAGTACTCTTTATAATTTTATTTTATATTTTTTAATATTGCTATTCTGTTATATGCATAACATGCATATAAATAGTGTATTTTTAACTGCTTAGCAATTAGCTAAGCAGTCTTGTTTTTTATCTTTTGCTTGTATATAGAAATCCAATGATTTAGCTATTCTATTTTGCAACCTAAAATACTACAAGCTCATAATGTTGTTACACATAGAGGCACAGCAATTGGAATTTGCCATTCTTTGGAAGGAAACTTTATTTATTTCTACTATTTAATTGCTTATTTACAGAAAGCCACTCTCAGTCATACTACACATTTATGGTGTAACCAAGGGTGAGCCATTACTGTAACAAAGTTATGATGTTAGTAGCTTACAGTGTGTCTCACTGAATCAGACCAGGCTTCAGTCTATTGTCAATGTCTACACAAAAAGCTAAGCTGCTTACAAAGCAGCTGAGTCCAGTAATAAATAGTAATGTAAAATATTTAAATATATAAATCAACTAGAATATTACACTATGCTCCGCTCCGCTACAATTACTTACAATGCGTACTCATATAACCTGTAGAGTCAACAACTGTATTTGTCTACAAGACGCAATGAGCGTGACAACCCTACAAAGCATCGGGATCATGGCAATCACGCCAAGAATTTTGATTCTGCTGATTCTCGATGAAACTTGAAATTGCCCAAGATCCCCTTGCATATACTCTCTACTCTGGATCTCGGGATTGCCGTGCTTGCAACGGCCCGTACCTGCAAGACAGGTTGATAGTTTTATTTGTTTACGCTAATTTCTTACCCCAAGGCAACTGTCACACCGTCAAAAAGATTTAAGCTCTACTAGTATGTAGACAAGCAATCTAAGAGGACTAGTGAAACCAGACCACGGCAGTCATTCCAGCTTGTAAAAGGCACATATCAATTACATGATTCAGATACCTGGTTCTATATATAGAGGTCCGTGTCCCGTTTGAACTGTTGTAAGTTGCAGGTCAAGCACGTCTAATTCCCATGTTTAGTTCCTAAAACTACAAGAGACCTTAAAACCTTGCTGGATCGAGAAATCTACAAAACTTCTATAAAACTCCTTATCAACATCGCCAAGTGGTACCACAAACTAGCTAAGTCTTTAATTCCATTGATATTATCACTGCGCCGAATGAAAATGATTTTGCGCTGCGGCTTCTAATCGATATTTTTCTTAGGAAGAATGAAGGCAAGCTGACGGTGGTAAACCTTGAGGTTTTAATCAGAAGCCTTGACGTTCTCCAGGAGGGGTACGATCGAAATGTAGAATTGAGTATGTGTGCAGTAAGTTATGATGAAATTACAAGGGTCGTCGAAGCCACGTTCGTAAATATAGAATAATGTGAATGAGTAAATAAATAGAGCAATTTATTTCATTGGTCATGCTTTTATCTTTCAAGACTGCTTCATGGACTTTCCGACAGCTCTTGTCTTGCCAGAAGCACAAAAGTTCGAGTGATTCTTAAGTACTTTGCGGCTGCTCGTGTGAGAACATCCAAGATTCGGACAAAAATAATGCCAAGCTCCAATATGGCTCTGTAAGTGACGAACCATACCTCGTTCTTTCGTCGTCTTTGACATCTGGCGCTGACAGTCTCCCCATTGACATTGAAGCTTTTTATCCTCAGACGCCCTGGAAGAAAGGAAAGCATGTTCGGAGAGATGTTTCAGTACCCGATTCTGAAAAGCCGTTTCTTCAGCATCGGTGTTTCCCTCAAGTTGATACATCGTTCCGCAAGACTCCCAATTACACCGAAAAACGACGTCACAAAGGACACCGTTAATGAGTGAAAGTTTTGTGCGGCTTATACGAGGGACATAACGTAGATTGCGGGCGCGCTCACGGGAGTATGAAGTTGCTGAAGATTCGGTGCTGCTAGAATCCATACTTCCATTTGACGGAGTAGGACTGAAGCGGGAGGTGGAATCATCGTATTCCATGACAGAGTCATGTCCAACAATGGCGTGCGCCATAGAGAAAAGATCAGACGACGGATCAAATGACAATCCGCTATTTCTTTTCTCGTAACCATGATTGGAGAAGTCACGAGATACAGGTGTGGCTACTGATTGCGGAATCGTAGGCGGCATTTCACCCTGGGATGAGACGGGCTGGCAGTGGTACATGTTCGAATATTGCCAAGGATAGAAGAAGTGACTATCCTGGATTGGTGGATAAGTATAGGAGGGCTGCTGGTATAGAGTTGCTGTCTGTGGTGGTAAAGCTAAATTCATCATGGCTTCGAAAGAGATATTCTGGGCCTTAATATCGTAGAAAGGGACCTGATGAAAGTGTCCGGTGTAGTAGTGAGGCAGGATAGACAATGGAGCAGAAGAATCGGGAAATGTGGAGGCGGAGAGTGTCACGTTCTCCTGCCAATCGGTAGTCGATATAACATGAGGATTTTTGGGTTCAAATAATTCTATTTTGGTGCTTCTGAAATTATGCTGAGCGATAACTCTTCTTCCGTAAGGGGAGGAAGGACATACGAATCCTGCAAGGCTTCGATATTTTCGTTTCCGAAAAGCTCGACCATTAGGTTCTGCGATTCCGTAAAATCGACAATGGGCGTAGCATAATCGGCCGGGAAAGAATTCATGATGAGCGCAGATGAGAGGCGAAGGAATGCCGACTTCTGGATAACTTATCGAACGGGAGATAGAAAGATGAATTTATATGCCACTTTCCAGTCAAAGCTGAGCGAAAAAGAGTGACTCCAAAGCGATCCACTCAATGGACATATATGGTAATTGGTGGTACCAGGAACGTGAAAAGGCACTTGCAACGAGTCTTCCAAAGATCAATGCGTTATTCCATTTACTCCTGGATCTATCCATCTACTCGCAGTTCCTTAAACAGGGGATCAAAGAGCCAAAGAGATACAATGGACGATTCAACCATTATGGCATTGTTTTTGCTGTTGTAATCTCATATAAATCAAGGTCTTAGTCTTGAGTGATATGAATTGATAGTAGTTCGCCCTTGAAAGTTGCGAGGCAATTCGATCGAAGATAAACTGTGGCACTTTTCTTGACAGTTTTCGCGTTTATAACATGAAAAAGCACGAACAAGAGAACCATGCACAAAATTGACTGGCCTTTTCTATTCATAAGTGAAGAACCAGGAAACAACACGTTTAGATTGCTACAATTTATGAACCTCGCCTACTCTAAGATAGGACAATTAAAATGGAGTATGCATTGATTGGTGGAAGATTGTATCTATTCTGGGACACGAAATCAAAGGGGGTGGCCCAAGATGTAAGACAAAAGGATGTTGATGTCCGATCCGGCCGACATTGCCATATTAGGTATCATACAACGTTCCCCCCCAAATGTCGCTTTTGTCTTAGGACACAAAAGTTCTACGTATACTTCTTTGGCCATGATTATTCAAAAAGCACATCTTTATTTTCTCACGGCTATGGTGTCTCAACATCAGGCCTGATAGATGAGCTTATCCAGGACAAATTCAAAAATGATGTCTCCGCTTTTGGATTGAAAAAAGAGAACAATGAATAAACGCTGTTCGGTTGCCTGGTATGATTATAACTAAACCAGCTTTCAGAGATGGATATCATAGATGTTTTGGTATGGAAAAGATGAGCTGAAGGACGTTATATATGATCAAAGGTTCTTGTGGCGCGGCGCAGTAACAAGGGTATATCAGTACTTGCAACTGATCCTCTTCGATTTGACACGCAGATATGGAACATAGTTTGAGAGGACGTGATCGTTGTTATCATTGGTTCTCATTGTCTATGTACATACGCACCCATACACTTGGCTCACGACTCGACCAGTCGTCGTTTTCACTATTATCTCAGGAATAGGATATTTAGCTTATTATTAAATATTATGTGGTCCAGTGTAGTCCAATACTTGCCCAGATTCCCTAGTTGAGTTTTCATAATTTTGAGGTTAACGCTTGATCAAAGAGAATGTGCGAAATGTGGCTGCTGACATTGCACACGAGTGATTTTTCCACCAGCTATGGACGTTTTGTGATTTCACATTCCATTAAAGTTCCACGATATTCTGTTCTTATTTTGATTGCATCTAGAAAGTCGGAGTATCGAAGCGCCCACAAAGTCAAACCGTATAAGCCGCCTGTCCATCACCTATTAGCCAATAATCTATCTTCGACCATAGTGGACTCTCCTTCTACCTCTTAAGCTCCGTCTTTTGAGACGGCAGTCTCGTTCTGAAACCATCCCACACGCCTAATAGTACCACAGTCATCTCTTCACCCTCTTTTCATGAGACGGTAAGGTGTCACCGAGTAAAAGCACATGTTGTAGTATATGCAACATGAGTCCATCAAAGACAAGCATATGCACGTTGGAACCTTTCGGCGCTTGGCAGGTTAATATCAAGTTCTTACTCGTTCGCCAACACATGTCTAACATTATTGCCCTGCAAGGCAGTACGCTACCGTCGGCCCTTCATATCACGATTTATCTCATCCTGACCGTCGCATCAGAATGGTTTTCTTGACTGGATATTATGTGCATCAAGTACCAGGCGTTCAACCTCTTTTGCTGAGGTGTATAAAAACCAATTTAGACCTTAAATGCCGATCCGTCCACGTTCCAGAATCAAGTGCTTTCCCGGTGAAAATGCTATCCCAGACAAGAATTAAAAGCGATTTTTGTGTGACTGCGTAATTTAGTCCCTCCATCCATCTTACCCGTGACTTTTTTCTATTACTTCTTCTCACTTCTTCGAACTTAGGATAGAGACATCATCATCACATTCATACTTTTCTTCGCTTTCAAAAGTCATCCATATCCTAGTTTCCAGTATTCAGCACTATTCTCACAATCTAGACTTTCTGTCTCGCAGAATCCTTCCTACAATAGTGTGGTCCCCCCTCATACTCCCTCTTTCCATACTCCCCATTGCTGATCCATATTTTATTCGCTCGCCAGTAAATTTGACATGTGGGCGGGTGTAGAAAATGACATTGCTTGAAATGGTAGTCATAATGCGAAGTCCAGAATGCATGTTTTCCCGGTCATATCTATGAGTAAGACAGGTCAAGTGTCCATACCCGGGACAAAACGAAGACTGCTTGGGGGCCATCTTGATAGTCATCCATGCTTTGAGTGCCTTTCACGTTCCCTGCCGCTTGGTTGACATTCTTGTTCCCTTTGTTATCAAAGTCCCGTGTGCATGGGAGGATTCCTACGGCGGGACTTGAGAGACTTCTCGAATCCAACCATCAATGTCCATTGTACAGCTGTAAATAACTGCTCGTGAGAGACTAGAATATAAGTAATGTTGATTGGCAGAAAATATTGCATAGCATGGAGAATTAATGAGGAATTGTAGCGATAAAAATCAAATGCAAGTCTCATGAGGCTGTGCTGTAAAGCACTGAGAGCCAAGTACGAGGGTTGTGAATGGGCTGACAAGATCTTCTCCAA
>QLON01001258.1:8646-22826 GCA_003313675.1 Termitomyces heimii
TAGAGAGTGATGGAGAAAGGGCGAGTAGGGGGTGCAGGTGCGAGTGCCCGAGGTGTGCGAGGCTGCAGAGGACATTGCCAGAGAGGGCATGTTTGTGGAGCTCGGACGTCTCAAAGAGTTGGAGGGATTTGTAAGCAGGAGCAGGCAGGGCAGGTCTTTGTGAGGACGTCGTCAGCAGTAAGAATGGAAAGGTCTCTGCTATTGACCACATGTGCTACAGGAAGCGACGATGAAAGTGACGGCTTCAAGTACTCATTCAAACAAGTGTTCTGTTACCGCGGAGCCTGGGCTGATATAAAAAAGGTTGTAGGTGAAGATGGGATTGCAGTTGACGGTTGGAACGACGTTACAACAGAAGTCATGAGTGAAGTCCTAAAGCAGTCAACACCTTTGTGGTAGGGGCAGGGGAAGCGAAGCATGTCAGCACATGTTGGAAGGTCACACGATCTGCACGGGAATCGATGAATGGACGTCTGGGACTGGGACCGGTCACTTGGTATTACGCCCGCAACCTCCAACACGCCCCTGGCCTTGCGGTACTCGTCGTTCCACAAAAGGTCAAAGCGCCAGAAATAACTTGTGATGTTGTGGGCGTAGGAGTGCCTTTATCAAGAGGCCCGCAGTGTACATCGGATCGGACTGGGGCGCTCAAAAAAACTGCACATCTCGTCAGGAGAGACGCATCACGTCCTAGCAACAAATGTAACTTCTTCCACTGTCGCCTCTGGATTCATCATCTTCACTATGATGCGTCTTTCATACCCGCAACGAGTCTGCGTGGCATCTCATTGGCGTCTTGCAATGACGCGGACATGAAGTGGGAGCAGATGGAGTGGGAGGTGCGCAGTGTCGAGCGGGGCTTTAAGGTGCTTGTGCCAATGGGCATTCATGAGAGCGCGAGCACGTATTCGGAAAAGGCCAGGGTCGTGAAGAAGGAAGTTGGAGGACATTGAGAGGGCGCAAGCAGAGGTGGATAGTACAGGTGTTCGGGAGGTATAGAGCAATAGCGAATGGGCGCGTGGGGGGTACGGGTGTGGGGAAAGAGGGGATGTAGTCTTGGTAAGGCTGGAGGTTTGACGTCTCAAAGGGAGTTGGGAGCATTAGACTGGCTGGGAGCGTGGGTACAAAGAGTGAGCTAGTGAGAAACCAGTTGTCCCAGATGACACAACAAAGAAGCATCACGGAGAATGTAGCGACAGCGACCGCATTTCGCTCCTTTCGGACCCCTGCTTGTTTGTTTACCACATCCCTTGCCGTACCTGCCCGCTAGGGACTGATTTGATAGATTACGCTGCTACAGGTATATAAGTCGTTACTTTACTTCGTGTAGAAGAGATTCTTCCCAATTGCAGAGCTTACACCCGTTCTCTTTTGTGTGAAGACTCTTTCTCTCGTGTGACCTCACCGTGACCTCACGCTGCGGTTACATATTTTGAACGCGACAAAGCTCTAGCTGACTTTTGCTTCGTAAAAACTCCACTCACTGTCTGTTGGAAACCCTTGGTCTGATCACCCGAGGACACCCATAGTAGTGAGTACCCCAACCACAATTCATCGCTAACAGATGACTTCTAGATACACTTTGAGAACTCAGCCGCAAGGGAGGCTCTCGGCCCGCCGATTGAGCCCCACGGCTATCCGCAACACCGGTCCCTTGCAGCGCCCGCCGGCTGCAATCGGGACTGGAAATGCGCGTACCGAGGATGCTGGTCTAGGACCGCAGCTCGAGACCCCCGCGAGCATTAACACTGCCGCGATGCCAACCCCCAGAGAGAGGGAAGCCGCCGAACCGGAAACCAATAGAGACGCCGCTCCCAGTGAGGAATATGGCACAGACTCTAGTCTCACGAGTCAGGAGCCTGACGGTGACGATCGTCAGGAGAGAAATTTTGTATCTCCAGAAGTAGATAATAATAATACATTTGACCCAAAGGGTCGAGCTCACGTCGGTCAGACAGCTAAGGACACTGACCCAGAGGAAAACGACCTCGCTGACACCACACAGAAGGACATGCTCACAGAAGCACGCGGGAACCTGACAGATGAACAACGAGCTCATATTGACCGACGCATGAAAAACATCCATTGCGCATCGCTCAACCTACCTGGAGACACCTCTCAACCCAAGGGTAAGGGCGTTGACCCAGGAAATTGGGGTGAGATTCAGTTTGATGAAGCGGAAATCGATCCGCAGATTCAACAGGACATTTTCGAGAATTACAATTTGCAACACGATATCCTAGACAACCGTCCGGAACAACTTGTGCCTGAAGCCCCGGGAGATAAGGAATATTCTGATATCTCCGGGGATGAAGGGAAACAAGTTGACCCTGAAGTTCAGGAACGTAAGACCAATACTATCACGCGAAAGGAATTACTCGAATACCTACGAGACCGCAAGGATCTGGCGAGAAAGCTGGATCGTCAGAGGAAGAAAGAAGCCTCGGCTCACCGCAAAAAGAAGGATTGAGCTGGGTCTTTACCTCTTTCTGGTGAATTAGAGGAGCTCATCCGTAAGGTAGCTGAAGGAGCCACCAGGAAGTCCAAGTATAAGCCTTCAACGTCTAAAGCAAGGAGGGCAACAAACCAGTTGGCCTCAACTAAGCCAATCACACAAATCACACCTGACAGCGCACTCGGGCGCGCTCTGAGGCAATTAAACAGAAAGCGTGGTTACCCCTTGGATGACCCCTCGAGCTCGCCCTCAGACAGCAGTTCAGACTCTGACTATACCACGTCGAGCTCGGAAGAAGATGATTACTCATCAGACGACAGCTCCGATTCATTGTCCAGCTTTGTGGGACACCGACAGGGTAGCACCCATTGCCATTCATGGCACTGCCATGACCATCGAGCTAAGCATACATTGATTAAACCCACTCCGCCAGAGAAGTATGCGGGTCAAGCCGATCTGCACGCGTTTCACAAGTTTCTAACGCACGGCACGGCATATGTAAAATACAGATACGTCGAACGCCGCAGACAGGTGATGGTCCTGTCTGAGTTCCTGACTGGGAAGGCATACACCTTCTACACACAGTGTGTGTCTCTGAACCCTGAAAAATGGAGTCTGCAGAAATTCTTCATGGAGCTATTCAACTATTGTTTTCCGATAGACTTTCGGAACCAACAGCGTACTAAGCTGCATAACTTTGTGCAGGGCAATAGATCCGTTAGAGAATATGTCGCCAACTTAGATGAATTATTCACTATCGTTGGTGCTGACAGCAAGCATGCCAGAGTTGTAAAACTCTTCAACGGCTTCTGTGCCCCCATCCGTAAGGCCCTGCTTCGGGAACACATGAACCCCGAACATACGTCGTGGAAATCAATGGTACACGAGGCAGAATATCAGGAAATGGCAGAAAATGTTGATATTTGCGAGACCATGGCATCTGGAGGTCAGTCAAATCATGATCAGGGTCAATGTAACCAGGAGCGGAGTGATAACCATGGCCGCCAGGGCAAGCAACAACCTGCATCCTACACAAGGAATGCTCAGCATCAGGGCAGCAATAAGACCAACAATAATCATCCTGATGATAATCACCCCTCAGGAGGGCAATGGTCCTATAATCAAAAGAAAGACTCAAATTCTGCTAAAAAGCCCTCATGGAATAGTCAAAACCTCAGCAAGGAAGAGAGGGATGAGTTGAAGGCAAGCAGCAAGTGTTATGTCTGTAAAAAAGATGGACATTTCTCTCGTAATTGCCCAGACAAGTCGAGGTTGACATTGAAAGGAGGTAAACCACCAGGTTTGAGCACTAACAGCATTCAGTTTCAAGAGTGCTTTAACTTCGAACAGACTGAGCAATGGCGGATCGACAGCCTCAGAGAAACCACTGCTTCTGTCTCCATTGGGATGGTAAAGATAGGACAGATCGGAGAATTTGCCAATGACGAAGTATGGGGGCCCATCATAGAAAAAGAATATAACAGTGAGGGTGACACTATACCTGACCTTCAATCGGTGTCAGATTCAGAGGAGGGGGCCGAGGAGCTGACTGAGAATGCCAGTGATGACGAGGTGGCCGAAATGTTGGGCAACTTCTCAGAGGACAATGATCAGAGTGACCTGACTGAGATATTACTAGCACCTCCTGAGAACTTTGAGTTCACATACCCCGCCACAGTAGAAGACGGGGAAGAAAAGATCATACTAATCGAGATGGAGGAAGGGACACGGTGCCACCTTGGACATGTGGTGGCTCGGAAGGCCGAAGATTTACTGGAGAGCCTTCAGCTATACCCAGGGGATCCAGCAAACATCCTCCAATTCCAAGGAAGAAGGTTTATGGCTTATGTCATTAATGAGGAAGAGGTGTTGATTCACGACCATGTCTTTGATACCTTTTCCGGAATTGAACAAAAGATCCTGAGGAACCCATACTTTGCCCTTGGAGAATGGTATGCCAATCTGCACCACTTACACACTGGTGCACCACTTACTAGGCAATTGTCATTCCGAACCTGCCTGATGGTGGACCCAGACTGTTGGAATGCCTGCCAAGTATTGACTTCTGGCATACCATACCCCTGGGACAACTGGCAAGAAGACCTGCACTACCATTGGTTTGAAGTAATTAAGGATAGCAAGGTCTACAATGTATATGATTGACATTTGAGTATAAAAGCTCAACTAAATGCAACCCACATTCTCAATCCCAAGTTTGACCTTGTCTCTTGGTACCACAAGGAGGTGCAGACATGCATATGCAAAGTGGAGGGGCCATCCTTCATGGATGAGCTGGGCAACTCCCCAGGTGATGTACTAACTCTTGAACAACTGTTCGACACTGACAAGGGCAGCCACCCAGATGATGTGACTCTAGATATGGGTAACATACCTAATGGTCGGTACTTTCGTACCCTTAAACTCTTTGGACAACAAATACCCACAGGAACATTCCTGTCCATCCAACGCAACTCGTTGTCTGTAAAAGACCCCTCCCAGAAAGTACCAAAGCTTCTCATTATTGTAGTAAAAATCAACAGCAAACTAGCTTGTGCATTGGTAGACTCGGGATCACTGGGAGACTTTATGTCCAGCACATTGGTTCAACAGCTAAAAATCCATAAGACCAAACTTACCTCCCCTGTCCCAGTACAACTTGCAGTTCAGGGATCTCAGTCTCAAATAAACTTTGGTGCTACTGCCAAGTTTCAGTACCAATCCATCTCTGAAGCACGATACTTTGACATAATCAACCTTTCCAGCTACGATCTCATCCTTGGAACACCATGGTTATTCCAACACCACGTCACTTTCGGGATCAACCCAGCCCGAGTTATAATTGGTTCAAATAGTGCGCTGCCTCTGGTTGGCAGTGGGGTGACACAATTGGCTTCCAGATCAATGGAGCTGTACCAGAAGAGTTTGGATGAGGTTATCAGGGAATTGAGATGCTATGCCACACCCATCTGTAAATCGGCAAGTGATACGCCACTGCCACTGTTACATGCTATTAATCATGAAATAAACTTGATTGATCCTGATAGAATTTATCCATGGAGACCGTTGAAATGTCCAGAAGCAATGCAAGCACAATGGGCCAAAAAAAGAGATGCATACATCAGGAATGGGCACTGGCAAGTGATGAGCTGCAGGAACATGGTACCAATGATGCTGATCCCAAAGCCTGGCAAAGCAGGAGAGCCAATGCAACTTTGCACTGTATTCGATCTCCAGGTGTGCAATGCAAACACCATAAAGCGGTCCTCACCACTACCAGACATCAATGGCATTCTGCGTCAAGTCTCAAAGGGGAAGTATCAATCAATTCTGGATGGGAAGGATGCCTATGAGCAGATACGTATTATCCCAGAGCACGTAGAAAGGATAGCAGTCACTACACCAGATAGAAATATGGTTAGTAACATAATTCAGCAGGGAGATTGTAATGCGCCTGCCATGTACCAGGCCTTAATGAACTACATATTCTCTCCCTACCTAGGCCGCTTCTTAGATGTCTACCTAGATGATATTATTATCTATTCCAACTCATTAGAAGAACACATCAGTCATGTTAAATTAGTTGTTGACATTTTACAATGTGAGAAACTATATCTGGGTCAGGACAAGCTGCAATTCCTCTGTGCTGAGTTAAGAGTCCTGGGCCACATTGTCAATGATGAAGGGATCCATATGGACCCTAATAAAGTAGATGCATTGATTAAATGGAAAATGCCAATGAATAGAGACTTACTGCGGGGTTTCCTGGGCACTGCCAAATACTTAGCAGATGATATAAACAGAGTGCGCATTCCAATGGGCATTCTCCACCAGTTAACTGGGGACACAGTGCCATTTAGATGGGAATATACACACCAGCATGCATTTGAAGATGTCAAATGCCTGGCATCTCAATGCTGCCTACACCACTGCAAACCACTGGATTATGGAAAATCAGCAAAGCCAATTAATATGGTAACCAATGGCTGCATTACGGGGATAGCAGGAGTTGTCAGCCAGGGGGATGACTGGTGCACAGCCAAAGTTGCCGCCTTCTACTCTGCAAAACTCAACTCAGCCCAGCAGAACTACCCCATGCATGAGATTGAAATGCTGGCCAGCGTCGAAACTATGTTGCGTCATCAAGACATCTTACAGGGAATCCGATTTAGGTGGTACACAGACCACAAAGGATTATTGACTCTCCTGGAACAGAAGAGCTTATCTAGTCGACAGGCACGGTGGTTAGAGAAAATTTCAGAATTTGACTTTGAAGTTTTTTATGTGCCTGGGGCTGAAAATATACTTTCGGATGCACTATTGCACATCTATTCACAAGATGGAGCAGGCACAGTGAGAGCCAGAAGTGAATACACTTATCATGATATAATTAACAATGACGCTTTGGGCGATCACTTGATATCTATGCCTCTTCTAGTGGGAAAGGAGGGCAAGAGTGAAGGCCTCATGGCACAACACAATGCACCTGAGGAGCTGGTACGAGGAGGGGACCAGTCCAACGCCCTTGATCACAATCGGGTGCAGATATTGCCAGAGATCATGGGTGGACAAGTCAACAATCAACTGAAGGGTGTGACATCATCAGCCACAAAACCCCTGAGGCGACGAGGATGCAGAGAAAAAAACACTGTACCTGCAGAGACAGGCAGACCAGAAACATCATGAGAATTCGCAGCCTGGATAACAAGAGGTTTTGTGCTGAGAGGCCCTCAGCAATGAAAGGAGGGTGAGGGAGCTAAGGAAAAACTCACCATCAGAATCCCAGCATGTAAGGCCACTGACAACAACAGTCAGGCTCAGCCAAATAATACTATACAGTCAGAAACCCCTGAGTTTAACTTAGAAAAGGCACTAGACAACGACTTGAGTGATAACGCAAAGCAAATCACAGATCATGTTGGAAATACAAATCCAGTAACACTGGATGAGATGCTAGCCAGAGGGCGTGACCCAATTGATCTGTTTACAAGCGTCCAGAATAGGTATAGTGAGGACCCAGCCTTTGAATGTATAGTCAAGAACCCAAAAGATTACAAAAATTTTGAACTGACTAAGGATAACATCCTATACCTCAGAACAAATGAAAACTAAGTCCTCTGCATACTGTCAATCATTGTTGCTGGCCGTAGCCTCAGAGAAATTGTAATATCAGAAGCTCACACTATGTTAGCACATTTGGGTGCATGCAAAACACTAACATACCTCTGTAGCCATGTCTGGTAGAAAGGCATGAGTAAGGATGTGCACATCTACTGCAAATCGTGCATAGTGTGTTGCCAAAATAAACCAACAAATCAACGACCCTATGGAAATCTGAATCTGTTACCCATATCTACCCAGCTCTGGGAGGCTATCGGTATTGACTTTGTGGGACCTTTTCCAGAATCTAAGGATTGGAACACCACTTATGATCAGATAACAGTGATAATAGACCTACTCACCAGTATGGTTCATCTAGTACCCAGTAAGACCACATACACAGCCCAAAACATAGCCGAACTAGTGTTTTCCGAGGTATACAAGCATCATGGCCTACCCAAGGCCATAGTAAGCAACCAGGACTCATGGTTCACCAGTATTTTCTGGACTCACCTAAACTCGCTAATTGGAACCCAATTGAAAATGTCAACTGCATATCATCCCAAGACAGACGAAGCCATGGAACGCGCAAACCGAACCATCACTCAGATGATAAGAATATGTGTTGGCATGAATCACAAGGACTGGGTATCCAAACTGCCCACAATTGAATTTGCAATCAACTCAGCAAGATCTGACAGCACGGGCTATGCACCTTTCTTCCTGAACACTGGAAGGATGCCCAGAACAATGATATGGGACAACCCCTCAACAGAGGAATTGTGCAACAATTGAAAACTGCCATAATGGCCGCACACAATGCCATACTGATGGCCCAAGTAAAGCAGACCAGGAATGCGAATCGCAAGCATCAGCCGGTATCATTTAAACAAGGGGACTTTGCATATGTATCGACAAAAAACATGAGTTTTCCTAAGGGAATGCCACGTAAAATGATACCGAAGTATGTGGAGCCTTATTTACTTCTCAAGGATTATGGCAACTTCTCATTCAAGGTACAATTACCTATGCACATGCTACGACAAGGAATTCATGATGTATATCATGCATCACTGCTACAAATCCACCATCCCAATGACGATAGACACTTCCCTGGAAGACTGTACTCCCAGGTTGTGGTGGAAACTGAGCCAGATCACGAAAATGAGTGGGCAGTGGATAAGATTATCAGTCATGCCGGCTCAGGAACCGACTTGATATTTGAAGTGCTATGGCACCCAGGAGACAAGACCTGGCTTGCCTATGATCAGGTCTGGGACCTTAATTTACTATAGCCCTATCTTGAGGCACAAGGAGTGGGCAATATTAATGATCTTCCAGCAGGTACTGGAAGCCCTCCGTTGGATGACCCCCAAATATTTCTAGGGGCCATGTGATTTACCCTATATAAAGCTCCAGTCACCCCCCAACCCATTTCCATCGTTCCAGACCTCCCAGCCACATGCTCGACCTCAGCCCCCTCTCTCACCTCGCATCTTCACTCGTTCTCAATGTCTTTCCATCCAAAGGACCATTACAAGCCTCATCCACTCCTTACTACCCATCCTGATGGACTTATCCAGCTTGCCTCCATCGATCCGAACATTGTAGTCCATCCCCTCCAGTTGCAGGAATACATCTGCTATGATAACAACGTTCGGCGCCGAAGCGTTACCATCAATACTTACGTGCCTGCTGGATATGCAGAATTTGCATCAGCCTATAACGCGTCCAAAGGTGACAACCCCTGTGAGTTTGCCACCTGGAATGAGACTACCGCATCATACAACGTCGACAACTTTGCCATTCCCACCAGTCTCTTGATGTTCCCCTACTGTGACTCTTGTTACAACGACTTCCGCATTTTTGGTCTCCTTAAGCCCAATGGTGACATCGACACCGCCCGCTGGGATATGACCAAAGATTTACCACATCCCTTGCCGTACCTACCCGCTAGGGACTGATTTGATAGATTACGCTGCTACAGGTATATAAGTCATTACTTTACTTCGTGTAGAAGAGATTCTTCCCAATTGCAGAGCTTACACCCATTCTCTTTTGTGTGAAGACTCTTTCTCTTGTGTGACCTCACCGTGACCTCACGCTGCGGTTACAGAGAATGCCACCTGCCAAATGATTGCTCCTACTTTCTTCTTGCATGCCTTCTGACAGATGATCAATGATCATCATCTGACATCTACTTTGGTCCATGCTCAGGCTGTGAATAAATTGGCTGTCCATACAACAACCTTCTTTCCCACTCAACATGCTGAACTTCCTTCTATCGCGCCTTACAACCTCTGGCACCTTGGGTATCTGTCCTAATTTTTGCTGAGACAATCTACTTATAATATCGTCCCCAGGTGGTCGTAATTACGACTACACAAAGAAATACGACCCTGAAAAACCGGGAGAAGAAGCAAAAGAGAACGCGCGCATATGGAATGTTTATCTCGATGAAGCAGGGGATTATGATGCGGATATGATTGAAGGCTTTTGAAATATCATTGACGGTCTCCTCGTTTTTGTGAGTATTAATGGATGTTTATTTTTAAATGTCTTCCTAATTCTAAGACAGGCTGCACTCTTCTCTGCAGTGGTCACCACCTTTGTCGCTCAAACATCTCAAGCACTCCAACCTGATAATGCACAGATTATGGTGTCTCTCCTCGTTGAAAACAATCAATTATTGAGGGCCGCTGGAAATCGAACAAGCATAAATGCTGTGCCTACAGCATCTCTAGGTCCAGAAAGCCAGACGCACACTTTGATTGATGCCTGGGTGAATGGACTCTTTTTCACCAGTCTTGCTCTTTCATTATCAACTGCGCTCCTGTCTGTTCTGGCTAAACAGTGGATTCAAGTTTGTACACTCCCTTCAACTTATCCCTCGGTTGTCTAATACAAATGAATAGGCTTATATTGCAATTGTTCCTGGCGACGCCAAAACCCGCGCCCTAACCCGCCATTTCCGTTTTGAGGGACTTGAGAAGTGGAAACTCGGCGACATCATTGAAAGTCTTCCACTAATCCTACACTGCTCAGTTGCAATCTTTCTTGTTGGACTAGCACTCTATGTCTCGCAATTGTCTAAACCAATATGTGGAGTTGTTTCTCTCATCACTGGTCTCACATTCTTATTCTACTTTGGATCCTCCATGATACCAGCTTTTAACATTGACTGTCCCTACCGTATCCCTTTCATGTTCCATCCATATCGCCTTCTCTTTTATGCTCTTAAGATGCTACAATGCTCATTCTCATCACACTCGATCTGAGTGCCAGAATTCAAAAAGTCTTTGAAAATGGCAGAGAAAGAAGAAATGCTGTCTCAACATGATCTTGCTCAGAACTCTTTGTGTTGGGTATATAACCACTCATCAAACCACTCAGTCAAAGAAATTGTCATTGAGGGTACTTGTGGCTTGCTTAATGACTGGCATTCTTATTGTTCTATTCAACCTTTCACCGATTTCTTTCTCTCTGCAATAACATATTCATCATGGAGGTTGTTTGATATGTCTTCAACATCTTCCATCACAGAGGGTACTGTATATGACTGTCTGATTGAAGCTTTCTTCAAGGCCTTTTCCACTGAAACTCTGCGATGTGCACCCATTACGGATTCAAAAATGAGTAAACTCCTTGAAGCTTATGTAGGCACGCTCTGTGCAAAAAAGCATATGCTATCCAGGCTCCTTCTGGATTGGGCCGATCCCAAACTGCTTCAATCTGACAGTAAATGGAGTTATGAGGTCTTGACGAGTTGTGCAGATAACGGCGATGCAGAAAATTTTTGTGATTTAGTGGATCGAGGAGTAGACCTCAATTCTCAAGATTCTGATGGTTGGACTGCTTTGCATTGGGCAATTGTCTGTGGCAATGTGGATGGGGTCATTTTCCTTGTTGAACAAGTGCCAACTTTGATCTCTGTTCCGGCAAAGTGGTTCAGGACCTTATTGTCGACACCGCTTGATTTTGCCATCAGCAGTCCCTATCATGAGCGCAAATTTGATATTGTGGCATGCCTTTTGGAGCATGGTGCCAAATCATTATTTCACAGTATGCTTTATGAGGCAGTTGCAAATAGCCTCTTCTATCATGATGAAATCCCAAGGATCCAGCTTTTGCTCGACTGCGGATGGGGTAGAACAGTCGAGGATAATGAGGGCAAGACATTGCTTGATATTGCACGTAGCAAAGACGATATCACAATTGTCGATTACCTGGAAAATTATCAAACTGTCAGGATCCCATACAGGAGGACATCTCACACTGTCGATGAAGCAGCATGATTTACATGTTCAACATTACTCTTTCCGGTATGTGTGCATCACACTCTGGCATGGAAGATGATTGATTGAAGATAGGTACAATGATACATATATACGGGCCCAACCTGGCAAGAACTGATGGAGAGGGCATGCCCTGCGGAAAGGAGAGAGACTTACAAATATACATTGTAGTCAAGCTAATGATATACAGAGCGCCGTATAAAATACTAACAAATTTGGTTAATGCTAAATGTAAGGAGTTCGGACGAAGGTTCAAGAGAATTACAACCATACGACAGGCAACGTAACTTGGGCACAAGAACTAGGCAAATATATGCATCAGATTCACACCTAAGGCTTATAATCTAACAAGATGGAAACGCTTCCTCCCAGCTTTGATAATCATATCATGAAGAATAAGTTACGGCTTTTGCAGAGAAGTACAATACAAACTGTGGCGTGGATTCAATTAGTCCTAGATCCCAGACTCAGATTATTTAAGTTCCTCAAGAAATACAGGAAGATGGAGCTCCGAGGCGAGCTACGTTGGACGGAGCAAGTCTCACCTCTAAGCGTGTACTGAGAACCATTGAAGTGGGGCATATGAGATGACCAATGAAAAATATAGCAATTCACAAGACATGCGGGAATGGAGGGTGAACCGGCATCTTTGCAATGGCAGATTTTTAATCTTGAAGTCCATCTTCCCGTCGTTTACTCGGATTTTCTGTCCAGAATCAACTATCAGGTTGAGCAGTCTAAGGTGCTAGAGTCATGGATGTGGGCCCATCTAGTCTTTCAGGGCGTGAGCTGAAACTCACTGTTGTCATGGACTCTTCACATATTTTTCTTTCCTCATTCCAGTTCTCTCAGAAAACAGAAGACGAGAAAACCCACTGGAGAAAGAAAAATGCTTTTGAGAACATAAATTGTGCAAAAATATGGTTGTAGATGAAAAAATTACAAACACGTGCAGCCTTCCATCGAGTCTCTATTCCCATCCAATTAAAAGTAATCGCAAGTACAAAGTGCCGAACCGAGACAATGTGTGTACTCGGTATGCGTGCGGGGTTAAAGGAATGATCACAGTCTATATATGCGGTGCCGGTTGAGATTGCGATAGGTCATGTACATCTTGCGGAATAAACATTTATTCGTTAAATGAAATGGGAAGCATGTTGAGTATGCACTACGGAAGAAGATGGACAACACGGGCACTTAAAGCTATTCACAGAGGAGAATTAGATAGGATTTGGAATAACAAGGGGAAATGTACACATTGCGAGAAAGTCGATGACTTGATATGATGTGAGCATAAGCTTAGGACAAGCTATGGTCATATTGCAAACAGTCAGGATTATAAATCACAATGAACCTATAACCGCACCTTCTGACCAACAATGTCCTTGCTGGACACAGGCTTGGACAGTGCAGACATGGAAAAAGAACAAGGCAAGATGCGGAAAAATTACTGCAAGCCAGGATTGACCTCCACGATGATGTTCCAATGATCTATCCCAAGGAAGAACTCGCCCTCACCCTCTTCCTCGCTTCCCACCGACACGTCACCCTCCCTCGTGGGCCTCACCAAAGCGCGCAGCTCCCTCGTTAGCACACTCCTCGGCACCTCTCATGCGAAAATAGCCTCATCTACCACACCCTTGTTCCTGCACCAGAGTCCCTCCTCAAGACTGATGGGCTCATCGCGCAATCTATATCCATCCAGGTGTATGGGACGCCGCAGGTGCAGTGCACGATTAGCCTCGAGCTGTTCAAGGTGCTTGTGCAAATGGGTGTCTATGAAGGTGCAAGCGTGTATTTGGAGAAGGCCAAGGTCATGAGGAGGGAGGTAGAGGGCGTCAAGAGGGCGCAAAGAGTAGATGGAGCTGGAGCAATATAGAGTGATGGCGGAAAGGCAAGTGGGGGTACAGATGTGGAGACGTGGTCCTGCCCGAAGTGCATAATGCTGTGGAGGACATTGCTGGAGAGGGCATGCTTGCGGAGCTTGGACGCGTCAAAGAGCACGTGAGTAAGGAGCTGGAGGACGAGGAGAGTTATTAAGTGAGCAAGGCGGTTAGAGTTCGGACTATTGAAGGGGAAATCTTTGCTGCCTGTGGGACGTTAACTCTTTTGCCCCAAATCCAAAGTCATTCACTGGATGCAGGAAACAATGTTCTTTTGCAAAACAATCTGAAAACACAATAAAAACAATCAAATTAATTTCAAGATCTTATTTGAATGTTTTTGTCAAAACCATGAAAGAAATATCATAGCCAATGAAAAGACCTTCCATAGGAAAGGTCAAACTGAGAAGACTTAATCATTACATAAGTCTTGTCATGTGACTACAGAAC
>QLON01001266.1:0-86654 GCA_003313675.1 Termitomyces heimii
CATGTTCAGTTCAGAACTAATATATCGAATCACTGGAGGCAGTTGCGCTGGATTTGGATTCGAGGCGGGATCATTGGTGAGGCACGACGTGTTTGAGGCTGATCCCAAAGTCCATTTCGAGGGTACATCAAACAAAGCCTGATGCTTTTCCCCAACGGATGTAAGGATGCGTTTTGGTGACTTGAATGTGATGGTGTAGGGGTTTCCAGTTATTTCTGCTCTCAATCCACCTGTAGAGAGGGATAGCTTGGGTCCATCGCGTTTGATCGAAACATCCAAGATGGGTTTGGCATCCGGGAAGAGAGGAATGTTTGGGAACGGCTCGACGTGGGAGAAGTGGTTGATCTTGACTCCAACGACACCTTGCGTAGGAGAATGAACTCGAACACTCAAGACGGGCCCTGCTACTGGTTAGCCTCCAGTCGAGCGAGTATTCTGGCAGGACAGACCCCCCAGAGTATCTCCGCGATGCCTGATCGGTCGGGTTGAGACTTGAAGGTTATATCCGGTTTCGTCACTTGTTGCTTGGACTACTTGGAGCCCGTAATAAGGCTTAACGCCGTTTTTCAAAAGCCAAAAGCCGTCGGTGAACTTCATGGAGTGAAGATAGATTCTATCTACGGTAATATCTATCTTATACTAATCGTAGCCGGACGGCCCGCGAAACCCGGTCAGAAGTCTCAGGAATTATTCCTCTGTGATACATTTTTGCCTTGTTCAATCTCTTTATATGTTTCATCTGAACAGTTATTTTCTCATAGAAACACGGATTCTGCCTTTGGATTTGAATCTCAACTGTCTTTACATTTTACCTAGTCTTCTGTAACTCTCTAAGGAAAGTCACAAGGTGTAAACTGCAGCCTGGGTACTTCCTCTATTTTCGGCAGTATGGAGATGGTAGGAAAAACACTGTACGCTTGCAGAAGGTACCATAGAGGAGCAGGTCGTGGAGAATGAAGAAAAAAGCGACTTTGACTGAGAGATGTCTCACATTTCATGGGCCGCAGTGCTCTACACGGCAAAGAGTGGATACAGACAGTTATTAAAGCTGTCAGTGAGACAATATCGAACTTCGGAGCTTCAGAACTAAAAATTCACAGTGTGACGCAGTTTGTGACGGATCCTGGGAGTGATGGCACATCCAACTGGAAAACTGTAGGCTCACATGCTATGTCTGGAGGTTTTTCAAAGATATTCAAGTTGGTTTTGTTATGAGTTTAAAGTAGCTTAGAAGTTGATAGAAGACTTACCACTGACAGTGGCATGTTGGTCAATTATTGGCAATGATTGTAAGATTATGTGAGTTATGTCCCAATCAGGACATAACTCACCTCCAGACATATGATATGAGCCAACTGTCACGCGGTTCCACAACCTCGACTAGATGATTAAATCAAATATTTTGATCTTGCCTTCCTAAAACTGACCTGACCTGGAGGACAACAGTGTGCAATCAAGCGCATAAAATGATAGATATAGATGGTTCATGATAAGTCTGGTCATATTTCTAAGATATGTGTTCCGACCTTTGGATTAACGTCACATCATTGATGTACATATCAGCTACTTGTCGTTGTTGTGACTGTCATCTGCGCGGGCGCTCGTCGGTGCCTTTATTCGGATTACATGGTCATGCCCCTCTAATTACAGTTTACAGACACTCCTTCCGGTACTCTACACTTGTCAAGTGTGTCGGTGATAGCTCTCGTAGCACCAGATGGAGGCACAATAATGCATTATTTAGTGTATTTTCCATGTATTGTACGATCTTGACGGATGCACATCCCAAGCATCGGTAACGGCTTTTTCCGCTTCTCAGCGTCCAAACCGGATAATAAATGATTTCCGGCTCAATCCATCATGGTCGTATCACAACATGAATAACATTGTTCATTATTGCCATTCTCCCCGCAATCTTCGAATGCATACATACTTCTTGACTATCGAAGCCTTCCAGCGCCGTAAAGTCGTAGAATGCTCTTATAGATTGTTAAGATGTTGAAAAATATGCCGTCTCGACTCAACATCACACTTCTCAGCTAACCACGTAGTTCTATCCTTGTTCTCGTTATGGTAACAACGAGACAAGCGTGTGTGCTTGTTTGACTTTTTCAATTGAGACATCATGGGAGCATGTGGAAGTGCTTCAATCCGATGAGGACGGGCGCCACGGAGGCATTCACGAGAATTCATCTGGAATCTACTCTTTCATGCTCCGCAGTCATCTACCCATTGGTCCCATGCAGATATAAATTGACTGAAGTGGATGTTCAAGGTCCAACGTCCCCAGTCATGGAGTGTTCTCTGTGCGACATCTTCTCGCTAGTCTTACTTCTCCTTCCTCAGCACTTTCGATTCAAGGCCACTCCATTCCTTCGGAATGCACAAGCAGTGTCAGATAGCAGTCAGCATGTTCAAGGCAACAACAACCAGACCAGCGCTGTCGAAAATAGGTGTACGCCATTAACGCCACAGGACGTGACGGGCTCATACGTCGCCCATCCTGCCGATGTGCACTTGGAACCGGCCCCGTTTCGTGCATGGAGTGATGTCCCATCTTTCCCGTCCCACGCTTCCACTGAGCACATTGCACATCCCCATGACTTCAATCTCAAGCAGATGGAGTTGAGCTGGATCGCGTTTGTTAAGTATTGCTGCAAACTCTGGACAATAGTTGTTTCAGTGGCGAGTACAAGCCTTCTGTTAGTTATTGTCCAATCACCGCAAACAAATTATTGGCTTACTCTCTCGCGGCCAGGGCATCTCCACCTTTCCTTCAGACACGAGGGACCAACGTGGACCCTCTCGTTCGGAGCTTTGTAAACCTCTTTTTTTTACGTCTCGTGTCTGCCTTACTGCTGGCATTGACACTGTTGTACTTTTTCCGTGAGAACTCCAGATCACGGAGCAGTACCTTTGCTATGGCCTGGTACAAAGTCTGATGTTATTTCTTTATTGCCACCTACAACAGCTGATGCTCGACGGTAGAACTGCAGGGAAAATTGCCAGACGAGTTCATACATGGCTTGGGCCATCCTTGCCTCCCCTGTTGTCGTATTCTGTTGGTAAATAGCCAATTTCGCAATCCATTCTGAGGAGGCACTGACAGCTATGCAGGGGTATCTTTTTTTTGGTTGTTGCACTGTTCCTGGCTGTGTGGCATACCGGCCTCTCATCAGGTCCTCTGTCAATGGAAGATTCGCTTTCCTTATTCTTCCATTTAGTTATCACCTTAATGTCCATGGTAGAATTCGTGTATTGTGCATGGCTCATTGCAAAACTGAAAGCTTTGTAATAGTATATATATTCCTTACACCAAAAAGGACTTTCAAAATTGATATATGTCATTTTCTTCTCAATAAGAATTTTATCTAACATTGAATAATGTATTGTGTTGGATTTTCACATTGATAACATGCCAAGCAGGACGGGATAAAAGAGCGCACAAAGAGTGACAGATGGACAGGTGTAGAGATGGAAGGTTAGCACGCTCGGTGTTTAATCGCCGCAGGTCCTTTTAATCGAGTAGCAGTGCAGATATATATCTGATTCAATCTGTGATCCAAGGTTGTGGTCAGATGCAGCCGAGTTCCAACGGATCCGTGATCTACAACAACTTCTATGATTATCATGATGTCAACATCGTGGCTCCTCAAGGGATGATGTTAGCATCGGAAACCTTGTCCAAAAATCCGAAAAATTCGGTCTCAAATCCGCAATAACTCCGGATAAACATATTCCCAAAATGGGAATTTTTTCCTATCATGCAGTGCTATTCACTGGGTGCAGGGAACAATGTTATTTTGCAAAACAATGTAAAAAATACAGTAAAAATAATCCAATTTATATCAAATTTTTTTAAAAATGTTTCTGTCAAACCCACAGAAAAAATATTGTAACTAAGTTTAAAATGGTATTTCAATGGTATTTGTGATACAATTCAAATAGAAATAAAGAAAAAAAAAATTTCATGTTCATTGTATATTCTAAACAATGTCTTTATGATATTTTGAACCAGGAAATTGAAAGAATACTTCAATGTCAGGAAGGATAGTTCAGCAAAAAAAAGGGAAAAAGAATTGAATTAGATCTACAAATATTTCTTAAATATATTTCCAAATATTTTTAATGTGTTTTTGCATTGTTATTCTTAAAGACAATGTAATAAAATTCAAGGCTGATGGTTTAATTGTTTTTGGTGTCCTTTTACAATGTTCTGCAATATAACAACAGAAAAGTATTATGACTAATCTGTCACAATTTTCTTTGAATATTTAAATAGAGAAAATGTGATGATACAGTACTTTATCCTAAAATATGCAAAAAGAAATTAAATAGAATTTGGTGGATAAAGGAGCCACCAAACTTAACAAGAGTCTGGGCTTGGATTTTAAATAGAAAATGTCATTTGAAGCTGGCACACAGCTGATTTATAGATCTGTAAAAAAAAGGACACTGATAAATCTGATTGCATTTGCTTATGTAAACATTGAGCCTTCTTGAAGTTATTGATGGATCTTGATAGTTTGCCAAAAATGTGGTTCCAATGAGTTTTAATAATTTGACACTTGCAAGATTATCTGAATAATGCTTCAAATAGTCTCCTATTAGGCAGCAAGAAAAGGCAAGGTGTGAGGTTAATAAATTGATTAGCATTTCCAACTTCTTTGGCAACTGATATAATGTGTGATATATGATATTAGTATGACATGTGTGATATATAATGTACTATGTGATATATTATATAGCATATCCTATAACATTTACTTAATGTGACTGCTTAAGGCCTTAATCAAGTGAAGTGAAGTTGAGGGTGGATTTAAACATTGCATTTTGAAGAACAAGGCCATAACCAAGCAAAGCAAGATTGCAAATTTAAGCATTAAATAGTAAATACAAGGCTCAAACTGAGCAAAGCAAAGTTGAGCTGGATTTAAGCATTAAGGTTTAAAAAACAAGGCCTTAACTGAGTAAAGTGAGATTGAAGCTGGATATAAGCATTGCATTTTGAAAAACAAAGCCTTAATTGAGTGAAGTAAAGTTGAAGCTGGATTTAAGCATTAAATAGTAAATATAAAGCTCAAACTGAGTGAAGTGAGGTTGAACTAGATTTAAGCATTAGATATTGAATACAAGGCTCAAACCAAGCAAAGTGAGGTTGAGCTGGATCTAAGCATTGAATAGTAAATACAAACTTTAACTGAGCAAAGCAAGGTTGAGCCAAATCTAAGCAAAGTTATGGCTCATGCTAAAAGCATGAGTTATAGTTTATTTATAATATATATGACAACTCTTAGGAATTTGATGTGCTAACTAAAAATTACTAAGCTGAGTTAGTGCTAACCAAGAACCTTTCTTTAAAGGAAATAATGACCAATCACTTGCATTTTAATCAAAAAAGCTACATTTACTTTATTTTTACACATATAATAAATAAATAAAATTATATAATTGATATTTTAAATACTTATACTATTGTTTGATGATGTGTAGCAGGTGTCTGGGGGTCTGGAGGTGTGAGAAAGGCCAAATGTGATTTAATGGACATTGTTTTTCACACCTTAGATGTTTTTTAACTAAATAAAATCAAATATTGTGGATTTTCAATTATGTGGAAAGAAATCACACAACAATGTATGTATTGGTTTATCTATTAGTTGATTAATGTTAACAAACATTGAATTCAGCTTATTTTGACTATATTGAACTATTGATATACTGAATATCTCATTATGTAAGTGACTTTTACATGTTTTTTAAGCATTAAATTATTTAAAAGTTGATATTTTAGGTAATTTTCAACTATTCCTTCTAACAGAAATTCACTTAGTACTCTTGAGAGTCAGAGGCAACAAGCTAGAATTTAAAGTAGACTTCAACAGTTACAAATAACTAATTCTGATGATTGTCATACAAATAAAAACATTAGAACTCATTCTATAGTTATGTTACTTCTTCACTTTGAAATTGGAGATATGAGATTTGGAGGTATTAGATCTGAGAGTATAAAATCTGGGATTAATAATTAAACTAAGTAATCTGCTAATAATGATGATTCTTTTGCTATGACTATTTCTGAAATAGTTTTGCCTGCTGAAGGTATTAGACTTGGAAATATAGAATCTAGAGTTAATAATCAGACTAAATAGTTTGCTATTGCTAATAATCTATTTGCTATAGCTATTTCTGAAATTATTTTGCCTAAAGGATAGAATGCTTCTTTATAAAACCTTATGCCTAGAATAGTGCCACTACTTGCTCTTGCTATTAGTCAATTAGCTATAACTATTCTTGAAAATCATTTGTCTAAAGGATGAAATGCTTCTTTACAAAATCCTATACTTAAAATGGTGCCAACACTTGCTTCTACATTTAGAAGAGTTAAAAATGCTTTTCTACACAATTTTATTTCACCTCTACTTGCTCTTAATACTAGAAAAAATATTAGTTAAAGAGAAATATTTATAAACCACCAAATTAGATAGGAGCAGGCACTAGCAGCATTATAAAAGTAGCATAGGCTAAGACATACTATTATTGTTGAAGAGCATGCAAGGCAATAGGCATTAACCATTTTGCATAAGCAATAAAGACTTAGGCATAAAGCATTAGAAAGACAATAAAAGCAGCAAAGGTAGCAAAGACTGAAATATAAAGAGCAAAAAAGGCACCAATAGCAGGAAAGGAAATAGCAAGCACTGGCTACTTTGCACTAGGAAAAGCAGAAAAGAAAAAGATAAGAAGAAGTATTTAGACTAGAGGTAAGGCTAATCTAATTTTGAAAGTTGCTTTAACTGACAAAAGTTAATAGCATATAGATCTCAACCCTGAATATAGATCTTTGAATAAAACTATAGCTCAAAGGATTTTTCAAGGCTGGAATAGTAATATGCAGCTGATTTGAAAGAGGACTTTAATGGCTTAGATCTTTAAAATAATTTAAAATATATTGATGCAGCCTTTAATCAATTGATGCAACATCCTTTGAAGTATTTAAATCAACCTATAGATAATGTAGATGATCCTGGGCAGCAAAATCTATTATCAAAATCACTTCCTACTATATATATATCAGCAGATCATCTTCTTTTTTATTCTCCTATTATTCTACAAACTGTATAAGAACCTGAAAATGCTCTTCTAAGAGTAAGGCAATCTTACTTGACTGAGCTTCCATCATTTTATTTTAGCTCTATGAATGTTATATATCTACACTGCCAAGCTCTACACTTTAATGCTAAAAAGCTCACTAAGTCTACTAAATAGCATCCAAAGTTTGGCATATACTACTTGCAAGGCTAAGTTGATTTACTTAGATTGGCAGATGCTCCACTAAAGTTACTTAGCCTGCTACATGGCTATCACCCACTTTTTAATGCTTTTAAAGCATTTATTTATCAATACAATGCAGCTTTTACATTCACTTCTTTAGGAGTTAAAATTGATCATGCTATTACTAATGCTCCTGAACTATACAGCTTTAGAATCAATGGAGAACTTCATCATCTTACAGGTGCCTTACTTTCAACTAAAAGAAAGCAGCCAAAATATATACAACTCTACTTCTATAATTATAATCAGCAATTAGATTTTTATTAATAAGGTAATCCTAGTTTGAATCTTGAAACAATAGCATTTTTACAGAATATGCTTCATAGAGTCAATCTCTTTATTGGCTTATATAAGCAAGCTAAGCAGATTATAAAAAAGTGCTAGAGAATCAGCCACAAAAACTTTTTATCAAACTTCAAGCTGATTTTGAAGATCATTAATAATATAATCAGCCTAATAAATAAAAAGGTGTTGCTACTATCATTTTTGGAGATGGATCTGAAGAAAAATCAAATTATCATGATATAGTCTTGCACTTGTATAGAAGTCAATTATAGCATATCAGCCACTTACATTCATATTATACTCCTTTACACTACACCATTATCTTTCCAACTGGAGAATCTGGATTTCACACTAATATTCAGTCTCAATTTGAACTAGAAAATCAGCAAAGATCTATTAATGTTATTTAAGCTGCATATTATATATATAGTCAAAGAGCTTTGGAAGTTAATGCTGCTTTGCTTTGGAGTAGTAAATTATTCTAGTAATATATTGTAGATGCATGAGCTTTAACTGAATAAAACAAGCTCATTTTTAAAAGAAAATTAAAGCTAAAGTTTACTAGAAAGTAATTGATGCTGCAGCTAAAGATAAAGAGTTACCTCAATAAAGCCATTATATTATTCTTTTTGCTTCTCATACAGAAAGTGAACAACATATGCAGAAGTTATTCCAAGATTTTATAACTATTTGCAGGCATTTTCAAAAATCAGATCTTTTTATAAAAATGACTACTAATTTAAAATGGCCTAAAATTAAAGAAGTTCTTTTGAAGGAACTTGCAATTAATGGAAAAAACAAACTGCTTTTAACATTGTTGCCAGAGTATTTGAACTTAAAAAAAATGCTCTCCTGAAAAACCTTAAAAATGGTATCTTTGAAAGATGTGTTGCTAGAATCTTGCTAGCACATTTTTGAGTTTAATATACATGCAGAATTCCCTGCAGTCTACAGATTACCTGTTCACTTGGAAGGCTAATATGAAATTTACTTTGGAAATAATGAATTTATGGAGATAGTGGCTACTAGAGTTAATTTGGATAAGACTGCACTTATAGCTTGGTATGAAGCCAATGCTAAATTCCCCAATAATAACACCACTTATTAAAACTTTCTAACTAAATATATTTATAATTCATCAAAAAAAAACTTGAAAAAAAAGGCAGTGAAGAACAGTTATTGAATGAATGTATTTTGCTTCACCAAGACAAGGAAAGAGATTGTATCTTAGGATGCTCTTGACAATTGTAACCAATACAACATCATAGGCTGATCTAAGAACAATCAATGGCCATACTTATTTAATTTATAAGGATGCATGCAAAGCTCTTAGTTTTTTGGAAGATGATGCAGAATGGAGGCAATATTTTAATGAAGCTGCTCTAATTCAACTAGGATTAGCTCTTAAATAGTTTTTTTGCATCATTCTACTCCATTATACTCCTACTACTTCTGAAGCTCTATGGAATGAATTCAAGCATTTTATTTGTGGTGATCTTTAGTATAAATTGCAATAAATTAAGTAGTACAGAGATTAAAATCTTACCAATGACAATATCTATAACTATAGTTTTTATCTTATCAATAATAACTTGATGAACTTTGGCAAAACCCTTAAAGACTTTCTTAATATGCTAGAACCTCAATAAGTTTGGAATGTGGTTTCAGGTAATTAACTTCTTCATTTAAAGTTAACTTTAATACTAATTAAATAAATATAAAGAATAAACTTTTGCAAGAAGAAACCAATTATGATATTAAAGAGTTAAAAAAAGAGTTAATGAAAACAAGGCCAAGTTTAATGCTAAACAATTGAAAACCTTTAATGCTATTATAGATTTGGTAAACAGAAATTTAAGGAGGATGTAGCAAAACCTTTGTTTGCAATACTTTGGCTTTTGCTGTCTATGCCAATGGAGATGTTGCATTATGTGTAGCATCATCTGGAATTGCTGCCTTACTACTGGAAGGTGGTAGAATTGCTCATTCCAGGTTTAAAATCTCTATTCTTGCACTGAATATATTCATTGCCAACATTAAAAGAGGAATATATTTATTTTAACTGCTTCATATTAAAGTGGTTATTTGAGATGAAGTTTCAATACAGCACAAAAATGCTATTAATGCTGTAAACCATAGTTTCAGAGATATTCTGAATAAAAACATTTCTTTTGGTGGAGTGACTATAATTTTTGGAGGAGATTTTTGACAAACTTTTCTAGTTATTTAATGAGGGCTCAAACAGCAGATGATTGCTGCTTCACTCAAGAGAGGTAGACTTTGGAATCATATCTAAGCTCACTATTTAGTTCAAAATATGAAATTGGATCAGACTCTTGATAATATGGCTTATGCAGTTTAATTATTAAATGTTGGTGCTGGAAAAAATCTAAATCCTGGAAAAACAATATAGCTGCCAAATACTTTGATTTGTCATAATAATTCTATTACAAAATTGATTGCTTCCACTTATCCTAATATCAATCATTATTAAGTTACCTGGACTATACTATTCTTTATAGCAAAAACTCTGATATAAAAGATATCAATTCAGAAGTTTTACAAAAGTTTTTAGAAAAAGAAAAGATCTTGCAGAGTGCAAACTTTATTTGATGTGATAATACATTGATCAATGGCTTTGCATTATATTCTATGGAATATCTCAACTCTTTGAGAGCTGGCAGTTTGCCTCTGGCTAAACTTTCTTTAAAAGTTGGTATTTCTATAATGCTACTCAGGAATTTAAATCCAACTAGAGGGCTTTGCAATGGAATAAAAATGATCATATTATCACTTATATCAGCATTAGAGTCCTTTAATGTCACATTATTAGTGGAGATGCTAAGTTTGCAGGATTAACTGTCATGATTCCAAGAATCAATTTTAATACTTCTGAAGAAGAGTTACTTATTTCATTAAAAAGAAGACAATTTCCAGTTTGTTTAGCCTTTGCTATCATTATTAACAAGTCACAGGGGCAATCAATTAAATATATTGAATTAAATTTGCAAATACTGGTATTTGCACATAGTCAACTTTATATTGCACTTTTTTAATGCACTTTAAAAGATTGAATTAAGATCATTGTGACACTAGAGAATACATTAAAAAGGACTGCAAATATTGTTTATCAAGAAATTTTCATTGACTTACAAATGTAAGTGTAATTTTTAATGATATTACTTGTTATAACTAATGTTTATAATTTTAACATATAACTTAACTATTGCTTATAATATACTAATATAAAATGCTTTTAAAATGTATATATAACTTTTAACAAAAGAATTTTTTAACTAACTTCTATTATTTTTAGTTTACTTGACATTATTATCAATAATGTACCATTATATATTACTTGGAATTGTAATTATAAATTATTTATATATATACAAAACTATACTCAAATGAAGTGAAATTAAATTGTGTAAAACAAGGCTTTAATTAAGCAAAGTAAAGTTGATGTTGAATTTAAGCATTGAATTTTAAAAAACAAGGCCTTAAGCAAACAAAGCAAGGTTGAGGCTGGATATAAGCATTGCATTTTGAAAAATAAAGCTTTAAGTGTTAAACAAAAAATATTACATGATAGTAACATGTGACTGATGTGTGATATATAATAGCATGTGTAATATACTGTATAATATGTGATGTGACTTTGTGACATACTATGCTGAAAGTGTGATGTGTCACATAAAGTACTGTGTAACATGCTATGCTAAAAGTGTGATGTAACTGTGATATGTGATTAATTTGTGATGTGTAATTTGAAGTATAAGATATATTAATCACATTTTGAAAAACAAGGCTTTAACTGAGCAAAGTGAAGTTAAAGCTGGATTTAAACATTGAGGTTTAATTAACAAGGCTTCAACCAAGCAAAGCAATATTGAGGCTAAATTTAAGCATTGCAATTTGAAAAACAAGGCTTTAACTGAGCAAAGTGAGGTTGAGGCTAGATATAAGCATTGAATATTGAATACAAGGCTTAAACTGAGCAAAGCAAGATTAAGCTAGATCTAAGCATTAAATAGTGAATACAAAGCTTTAACTAAGTAAAGCAAGGTTGAGCTGGATCTAAGCATTAAATATTGAATACAAAGCTCAAACTAAGTAAAGCAAGGTTGAGCTAAATTTAAGCATTGAATAGTGAATACAAGGCTTTAACTGAGTGAAGTGAGGTTGAGCCAGATCTAAGCAAAGCTATAGCTCATGCCAAAGACACAGGTCATAGCTTGTTAAATAATGGATACAAGGCTCTAACTGAGTGAAGTGAGGTTGAATTAGATTTAAGCAAAGCTATGGCCTATGCCAAAGGCATAGATTATAGCTTGTCTATATAATATGTGACAGTTTTTAGAAATGTGATGTGCTAACTAAAATTTATCATCTCTAACTAAGGCTAACAAATAAGGCTAACTTTGAATTGTTTAGCATGTAATAGTGTAATGATGTATATAACTACATAACATGATAGAAAGTGTGATGTACAGTGATGTGTGACTAATGTGTGACAGAAAATATAATATGTAATGTACTGTGTAATTTACTATAGCTAGAAGTGTGATGTGACTGTAATGTATGACAACTCTGTGATGTGTAACCTGATGTGTGATATATTATGTAACAAACTGTGTGACATATGATGGAATGTGTAATATTTTATGTGACACATGACATTGATCTGACATTTATATGACATATTATGTGACAGTTACTTGATGTGACTGCCTAAGGCCTTAATCAAGTGAAGTAAAGTGCAGGCTGGATCCAAATGTTAAATTGTAAAAAACAAGACTTTAACCAAGCAAAGCAATGTTCAAGCTTGATCTGAGTATTAAATTTTGATTAACAGAGGTTAAGGCTGAATCTGAACATTACATTTTGAAAAACAAAGCTTTAACTGAGCAAAGTGAAGTTGAAGCTGGATCCAAGCATTGAGATTTGAAAAACAAGGCTTTAACTGAGCAGAGCAAAGTTAAAGCTGAATTTAAGCTTTGAGGTTTGATTAACAAGGCCTTAACTAAGTAAAACAAGGTTGAGGTTGAATCTAAGCATTGAATAGTGAATACAAGGCCTTGACTAAGCAAAGTGAAGTTGAGGCTGGATCTAAGCATTGCATTTTGAAAAACAAGGCTTTAACTAAGCAAAGCAAGGTTGAAGCTGGATTCAAGCATTAAGTTCTGAAAAACAAAGCCTTAACTGAGCAAAGTGAGGTTGAGGCTGGATCTAAGCATTGAATAGTGAATACAAGGCTCTAACCAAGTGAAGCAAGGTTGAGCCGGATCTAAGCTCATAACACTCATGAACCATGCTTTTTACATCACGAAATGTATCAATCGCACCCTTACAAATCTTCGAGACCACAGCCCCTCTCGCGCATAGGAGCTTAATAATTCTAAGATTGCTGGAGGATTGACCCGATCATTGAACATGCAAGGACCCAGTCGCACGTGTTAGGTCTACTCGTCTATTCAATGAAACCTCTCCCAGAAATCACAGCATTGAGCCAGCAGAGCATAATCCGGAAACTGCTCAAGTATTTTTGAATTTCTTACCCAGTGTAGGAGGCCAATCTCGTATGGGTTTTCAGAGGACATACATCTGGGATAACGATTAGATGACCTTTTGAACAGCTCAATACTGCCATAGATATCACGACACCCGAGGTATCCCTCTTGGCGATCGTCTTATGACCCGCGTCCAGATATCAATGTGGCGTAAGGGTCGTCCACTGATTCCAAACCGCCCAAGCCCTCTAAACAAGCTCAAGCTGTCACCTAATAAAGTAAGACTACTTGATACACATCAGCACTAAATATGCTACACGACGCATTTTTGTTCCACGCGCCTCTACAACTCTGCGCCACAACCAATCACATCCAAAATCCTATCCTCAATTTCTCTCACCATGCCAGGCCGAGTATTCAAACTCGTCATGAAATACGCCACGTCTCCCAGAGTTCTGAAATGCACCGAGTACGGCGCGCCCGCGAGTACACCCGGCAGCGACGCATCTTCCGCATGCTTTGGCAGCCTCAAGTGCTTTAGCGGTTCAAACACTTGTTCCGCTACATGCGACTTGTAGCCTGACCCAACTTAGGCGGTGAATAACCCATAAAACGACAAAAGACAGAAACGCGACTGACCAGAATTATTCATAGACTCGTCAACGACTTTGATCGCCAATACACACCCAAGAGCCATAACCTCTGCCACCTTTCCCATTTTCGACAGTCTCTCTACAAACTGGCGGTCCCAGAAACTCCAAACGGACACTTGAGAGTCACGATCCTTCCACCGTCTCTTTGCCTGCACCCATTCATCACTCTCCGCAAGCTTCTCAATCTCCTTCAGCGTCTCAACGGCCACCTCGCATCCCACCGCATGCGCGCTATACGAATGACCATGTAACAGCGCCTTTTCCTTCCCCTGTCCCAAAAACGCCTCGAATATATCCTCCCTAGCAAGCGTCGTGGCAAGCGGGACAAGTCCACCCGTCAACACCTTTGCATTGACCGCTATATCCGGGTGCACACCGAGCAGCAAACTAGCGCTCTCGACGCCAATTCGATAAAGGCCGACAAAGACCTCGTCAAACACGACAGGCAGGCCCTGCCACTCTTTACCAGTCGCGCCTTTGACCTTGGGGCACAACCCGAGCTCCTCCTTTCCGCTCCTCACAACGTCCACCAAAACGCGTTGGAACAGGGGATCGACAAACTTCATACCTCCAGCGCCCATAACGAGAGGCTCAATTACCAAAGCCGCCAGCCTCGGCCCATTGACCTGTTTCCTCCTCTCCTCATACTCCTTCAATGTGCGCTCGATATGCCGGGTATACACATCCACCAAGTTTTTGTGAGATCCAGATTGTACATTATACACGTCTCTCAGACCGTCGGTCCTGACCCAAGAGTTGGACATTGGCAACCACAGTTTCAGCTGTCCGTCGACGAAAGCCAGAGTAGGGGGATCTAACCACAAGCCCTTGCCCTGATGCCACTCGCACGTATAAACGCCCTTCTTCTCACACGCATCCATTGCGCCAATGGTATCGCCGTGATATGACCCGGTCAGGCCGAGGACACCCAACTGCTCTGTGGTGGTAGGCGGGAGGTCCATCCTGGTTGTCCAGGCGCGCAATGCCATCTTGATGGCAACCTCCATGCCAGTGCTCCCGTTGTCAGAGATGAACACCCTGTTAGCCCATCCCTTGCCGGGACCGCGCAACAATGCCTCGGTCAGGCGAAGGGCGGGAAGGTGGGTGGCGCCAGGGAACATGACGTGGCCATATCGACCGGCGGCGCGTGCAGCAGCGAGGGTTGTGTTTGTGTGTGCGTGACCAAATGTCTGTGTCCACCACGAGGCAGACGAGTCAAACTGGGGACTGAGGAGGGACGCGGTGGGAGACGTGGGTTTTTTGGTGTAGGTGCTGAAAAAGTCGGACGAGGCACTATCAATGACATTTACATCTGGCGATTGCACTCGACTGTGTTGGACGAATGGCCACCAGACAGAGTCGAGGGTGCGCTGTGGCATGGAATCGAGGTGGTCGAGGCGGGACTTGTGGGCGTGGTCGAGGTGATTGACGACATGGAGAACAGGGAGCATGAGTCGGTCATAGTAGGCGTTTGTGAGTCGCAAGTTTTCGCGCTGGTCGGAAGAAATAGCGGGTGGTTTTTCAAAAGAGGCAAACCAGATGTCGCGGTCAGCAAAGTACTTGGCGAGGTAGTCTTGGTTGCGATAGTACGAGTGGGCAAAGAGGAGGACGGCGTCGATGATGTAGCCACGGAGGAGGAGGGACTCGTAGGCGGCGATGGTGGAGGAGATGCCGCCGAGATTGGGGTCACCGACGAGGATGGTGGGGAGAAAGAGGGGGCGGTAGGCGTCGACCTGGGTTGTGCCGGAGAGGGTGGGACTGTGCACGCCTGGGTGGGATGAGGGGGGAGGGGGACGAGGAGAGAGGAGGAGACATACCGCCGGCAGTCTCGAGATAGAGATGGGCGCATTTGTGTGCGGCGCGGCGGATGTAGCTGGCTATGGCATTGAGAAGGGAATGGTCGTCGACGGGGCGATTTGCGAGCTGTGCGGCGAGGTGGGGGCTGACAGGGTGCTCGAACTGGAACAGGCAGGCGGTGGAGACGGTGTGTGACAAGGTGTGGCGTTGAACGTGACTGCGGGACTGAGCGCGGGCGGGGACGACAAAAAAGGACTCACGTGGTGTCTGCGTCTGCGGGATTGCCGGTGCTGACGGGCTTGAGGTAGAAGACGGAGCCGGTCGATGCAGACGCACGGACCAGGGCGGTGGTGAGCACTGTCTTGCCGACGCCCGTGTTTGCCCCAAACACTTGGTGGACGCGCAATTTGCGGAAGAGAAGCGACATATGTCACGTGGACTTGTCATCATCCCCTTGAGACGCCCACGTGACTGTCATTGCTCTCATGGAGCACAGGACACCGTCGCGCAGGGCCCGTGCGCGCTCAGAGGCGCTGACGCCGTCCCTCGTCAATGCCCTCGGCAACATCTCCCTCAATCCTTTTGTCACGTCACGCCCCGCGTCCCCTATCAAACGCACCACCTCGGGTTCCATCACTGTATCCGACGCCCTCACCCGCCAGGCAGCCGCAGGCGTCATCCGCAAGGGTGGTGTCGAGAGCAGGCTAGACGTCGTCACACGCGACTATGTCCCTCCCAAGCCAGAGCTAAAGCGCTCCAGATCCACCCCCGCCTCTGCCCGCCACGATCGCTTCATCACAAACAGAGACCAAGACTCTGACGTCCCCCCGACCCTCGACAATCTCCAGCTCAACCCAAAGTCCGCCTCCCCAGGCCACACCGCCCGCCTCGTCGCCGCCACCGGCGTCCCCCTCAACCGCCGCATCCTCGCCTACCACGAGCAACCCCCTGCCCCCTCCTCTTCCTCCGACTCGGCTCTCGCACAGCACCGCGAATTCGCACGCCCCCTTTATGCCCAACGCAACCCCTCCATCCCAATCTCCATCTCTGCAACAAAGTCCCGCAAGATCCCCACCCAGCCAGAACGCGTCCTCGATGCCCCCGGCCTCGTCGACGACTTTTACCTCAACCTCCTTGCCTGGTCCCCTGCAAACTCTGTCGCCGTCGCCCTCGAGGCCTCTACCTATATCTGGACAGCCGACACCGGCGCAGTCACCCAGCTCGCAGACGCTCCAGACGGCACATACGTCTCCAGCGTCGACTTTTCAAACGACGGCGCCTTCCTCGCCATCGGTCTCGGCACAGGCGACGTCGAGCTCTGGGACGTCGAAACCGCCCAGAAGCTCCGAACCATGACTGGCCACCAGGGCCAGGTCGCCACTCTCTCCTGGCACCAGCACATCCTCACCTCTGGTTGCGGCGACGGCAGCATCTGGCACCACGACGTCCGTGTCCCCCGACACAAGGTTATGGAACTCCTCGGTCACACTGGCGAAGTCTGTGGCCTCAAATGGCGTTCTGACGGTGAACTCCTTGCAAGTGGCGGCAACGACAATGTCGTCAACATCTGGGACGGACGCGTTGGCGACGTCGCTCCAGGTGCTCGCGGTAGTGCCAAATGGACAAAACGTAATCACACTGCAGCTGTCAAGGTATGTCTCTCCAACTGTCCCCTGCTCTCGTCCAACTCTTCTTGTAGGCAATCGCCTGGTGTCCCTGGCAGCCCTCCCTCCTCGCATCAGGCGGCGGCACAAACGACGCCACAATCAACATATGGAACTCGACCACCGGCGCGCGTCTTCACACTCTCAAAACGCCCTCCCAAATCACCTCTCTCCTCTGGGCCCCCGCCAAAAAGGAGATCCTCTCGACCCACGGCTTCCCCACCAACGCACTCATGGTGCACGCATATCCATCTATGGAACGCGTCGCAGAGATCCGCGACGCGCACGACGCAAGAGTCCTGTTCAGCTGCCTATCCCCCAACGGTGATGTCGTGTGCACCGGTGCTGGGGACGAGAATCTCAAATTTTGGAGGATCTGGGATGCCGGCGAGGAAAAGACGAGAAAGAAAAAGATTGTGTCGGCTAGCGAGGAGTTTGGTGGAGGCAGAATCAATTCAACGAGAGAGGGTATTCTGAGCATTCGATAGCTTTTTTTTTTTTTTTTGCACTGATACGTTATACATACATGGACTCTGATGTACCATTACCATGCATGATGTCCTCCGCTGACCAGGATACTACAAAGGGTCAGGTAATTTTGCGCGCACAAAATAGTGACACGTACTCGCTGCCAGTACAGAAACTCGACGCGTCGCTCGCAAGCCACGTGATGACGCCACGCAGCTCGTCCGGGCGCCCGATACGTCCCATCGGGTTGAGGTTTGACCATCTCTCAAGGAGGTGAGGCTGGGTGTCCAGGTATGCAGCAGTCATCCTTTGTCCCCATCAGCCATACAAAAGCCACAGAGCACAACGCGACAAACTTTGTATATATATGCCCTGGCGAGAGGGAATTGACTCTGATCCCCTCTGGGCCCAACTCACAAGCCATACTCCGCGCCATCTGCAGCACCGCCGACTTGCTCGAGTTGTAAGACACCCACGCATGATCCTAACAGACTCTTTAAACATCAGCCTGGCCACACACAGCCAGCCAACCCGCACCCACCTTATTCGTCACACTCCCAGACATACTCGCAATCAAAATAATACTCCCGCCCCTCCCAAACCTCCTCATCTGCCTACCCGCCGCCTGCGCCGTCCAAAGCACCCCGTCAACATTAACACTATAAACATCCCTAAACTGCTCCGCGGGATACTCCAAACAATCCGTATGCGCCTTCAACACACCCGCCGCCGCAACACACACATCCACCCTGCCCTCTCTATCGCCAATCTCCCTCGCGCGCTCCCACATCCCCTGCTGGTCCCGCACGTCCGCACACACGTACTCGAGCCGCCCCCCGTGCCCGAGCCGCGCGGCGTACGCGCGCGTCTTCGCGAACTCGTCCGAGGGCGCCGAGGGGAGGTCGAAGCAGTACACCGCGCGCGCGCCGGCCTCGCAGAGCGCAAGCGCCATTTCGAGTCCGAGGCCGCCGTTGCCGCCTGAGACGATGCCCACGCGGTCGGCGAGGGAGAATTCGTCGAAGAGTTTGGGGCGCGGGGGTGCGCTTGCGTCCAGTGCGGCTGCTACACCGATTGGGGCGTGTGGTGATGTGGATTGGGCTGGCGGCGCTGGTTTTAGCAGAGGTCGGGAAAGGGAGATTGGTCGGTGTAGCCGTGGAGTGGCGTTGGCATTGACATGCCGGGCTAGGCGAGGGAGGATGGTGCGAAGAGGAGAGTACATGGATATTACAGTGTTAGGGGTACATGGGTAACTTTATAGAAGCTCCTCAGGTGGCTGGCCTTGTGACTTGTAGAAACTTCGTGGTGGAATTATGTACGTTGGCGGTCCCAAGTACGTTGATAGTCTTCCAAGTCCTATCAAATCGTCCAAATCCAATCATTCGCGCCGAATTACTGATCATGACAAACGAGAATTCAATATCTGAAAATCACCACGCTGGATGTACTACACCGTTTTCCACAACGCTGGTTGTTACAGGGTATATATATAATTCATGGGAAAACTCGCTCACTTTCTCTCAAGATAAAGGCAGGATACGACAGCTAGACCACTTTTCTAGAAGCTCAGTTGAAGATGTAAGAAGCCTCGTTCTTGCAGAAGTACCATGAGAAATTTTACCACGAGTAGATTGAGATGTGGATTAACGATATGATATAGACATGTGACGGAAGAGGCTGCAAGCGAGAAAGGATAGGGAGAGAGCCAACAATCTCATGAAGTTCCACATGAAACGGAATTAGATTATCTAGAAGGCGCTGCACCAGGTTTTGCTGCTGCAGGAAAGACTGGCTTATGACACTGCTTCAGAGCGCCAAGTTCTACATCCTTCACACCATAGCAAGACCAGGAACGACGAGCGTGTGATGGGAGTGGTAGTCAGAAAACACACCTCGCCTTTTTCAGTATCAGGGCGGTGACACTGTCGAAACAAATGACCATATTGTCGGGATTCGGAACATCACCTCCCAAAACGCTCCTTACCGTTGACGTCGACGGATTATAAAAAATCTGATGCACTGCTCACTTGAAGTCAGTACAGAAACTTGACGCGTTGCTTGCCAACCACAAGACGACCATCTAAAACTCGTCCAGTCTCCCACATGCCCATGGGCTTCAAGTCAGACCATCTCTTCAGGGGTCAATGTGCCCGGTTGTAACCTATAACGACCTCTAGAGGTGTCAACATACGACCGTGGTACGAATGTATACAGGAGAAATGGTGTAGATGTGAAAAACTTCACTGCCAAGCACACACGTCATATTTCTGGCGGTTTGAATGACGACGGCTTTGCTTGTGTTTTACGGAAGGACGTTCATCTAACGTTCAATGAGGATTAATCTTGGGAGCTATTCTGCCAGCGGCGGACCAGATCATGGACTTGAAGCATCGAAGGAGGGTCTGAACTGCAGGATAGAAACAGCCTGTCAAAAGTCGTAGGGAGTGGTGGAACTTTCACCTTGCTCCATGAGCCCATCTATGTTGCGAACTTACGTGGTGATCTATGATCGCTCTCTAGTAATTTATTTCCATTTGCATTGAATAGCAGCATCACTTTCGACATACAAAAACTCAGTAGCAAAACTTGTACACAATACAACATATCCTTGGGTTGAGCTTCAAACCTTTTTTTCTCAAGTGTACCTGTTCAATTGCTGCCTCAAATGCACATCACCATGCGTGGAACCCTCCACTAACAAAGATGCTAACACAACTGGTCGGTAATCAGAAGAAAATGCCAAGGAGTGCTACTCACTTGCTTCCGGTACAGAAACTCGACGCATCACTTGCCAACCATGCAACAACACCTCGAAGTTCATCTGGCCGACCAATGCGGCCCATTGGTGCAGCATCAGACCACCTCTTCAATATCTCCGGTTGCTTGAGAAAGTCTGCTGTCATTCTGGTGATTTTCTGAGGTCAGTCCAAGCCCAAAAAAATCAAGAATTAAACACAGACGGGCTGCGGAAGAACCCTGGAGAGATTGAATTCACGCGAATCCCTTTACTTCCGAGCTCACATGCCATGCTTCTTGTCATCTGAAGCACGGCTGACTTGCTTGCACCGTATGCAACTGTATCATCTTCCTAGAAAATAAAATCAGAACTGGTCTGTCATTTGATATAGACCTTACTCTCAAGCCATTATGTCCAGCAATCGATGAGATAAAGATAATGCTGCCCGGATTTCCAAATCGAAGCATCTGCTGTCCTGCAGCTTGGGCCGTAAAAAGTGACCCATTTACATTAGTATTCATGATCTTAGCTGCATCAGTCTCTTTGTACTAGGTTCGGAAGACCCAAAACATACCTCTTGGTAAATACCTTCAGGGTACTCGGTTACCTTCTCAGAGACCTTAGGAACAATGCCTGCAGCCGCGATACACACATCCATTCTTCCCTCTTTGTCTCCAATGACTCTCACTTTATCCCACATTCCTCTCTGGTCTCGTACATCAGCAGACACATACTCGATCCGACCACCTAATTTCTTCACAAAGTACTCGGTACTTTTCCACTCCATCGATGGTTCTGAAGGCAGGTCAAAACAGTAAATCACCCGTGCTCCTAACTCGCATAAAGCGAGAGCCATCTCCAAGCCAAGGCCACGATTTCCACCAGACACAATTCCTACTCGGTCTTTGAGAGAGAATTCTTCATAAATCTTTGGTCGTGGCACTACTTTTGGATCGGCAGCTGCCTGAATTGCAGCACTAACGCCTAGGGGAGCCAAAGGTGAACGAGGCTGAGTCTCGGGAGCCTGTAACATTGCGGCAGTCGTTCGGAACATGCGGCGACATGGCTTTCGCATGCAGTGAAAATTGAACAACGCTGGGGTAACAATACTATGAAGGTTCTTGAGTAGCATCATTCAGAGCGGGTAGTTCTGCCAGCTCATATGCCTTTCTTTTATAGTCATAATCCAATGATTACTCAAGCAATCTTCTTTATACCCCATAAACGGGAAAAGGGAAAAATTACTCGCCATTAGCTTATACCGTTGAGAAAATATACACGTAGCGGGTTCAAATTACAACCGAGTTATATAGCAGAATTCCGTGAGAAAAGAGCATCCAGCATTCACGGGAGTTTGGGCGTGTGAATAAGCCATGGTACAACCCTGGCGTTTATTACACGTAAAAAATGGGAACCATGCCAGCTAGGCAAATCTTTTCCGTTCCGCTGATCGACCATCTTGATGATCTTGTCATTTTCATCGAGGTCAACGGTGACAATGGAATCAACGATCTAGAAGCTGAGAAAGTATCAATAAATGACAATCAGAATGACTTACATGCTGCCGGTTCAGAAAGCGAGAGGTATATTCCTGCGATAAATGGAAGACAAGTCGGTTAGGTGAATGTGTTGACGACATAACCCGCATTGACAACGTCTTTGATACCGAGAATAGCTTGGGCTGGAAAAAAGTTAGCAAGCTCAAGTTTGAACAAATTCAGCAACGATACCATAGCAAACCACTAAGACAGGAAAGACGTAAAGACAGATTTGTTATATACAAGCTACGTTTACGCACTTGAGCCGCATACTCAGAGTAACCTCTACACAGAGATAGTGAATCCTGGAGACTAGTCAAGAGGAGAAGTAACAAAAGGAATAGTACATGCCTCGAAGACAGCATCCGGACTCCACGTCCTTTCAAATATTTCTGCTGTCGGCCGACACTCGTACAATTCTCGTAGATCATTCAAAACCCTACGGTGGTCCGGCTTGAGTTGCGTGTGGTTCTCGCCATGGTCATGACTACTTGTCCGGTGTTTGACAGGGAAGTGATGGTCAAGTTTAGCACCCGAGTAATGTGCTCCTCCAGCAACCGAATCTACGAGAGCGGATGTGTGGAGGGGAAGAAGAGGGGGATGATGGTAGGTGAGAGTGGGTGGGGACGGGGATCTTGGAGGGTTGGAACCTTGTGAGGGTGTACGCCGATGCTTTGACTCGGACATGACTGGAGCGCAAATGAGCAATAGCTGTGACGTAATATGAAGTCATGCTTTATACATAACAACGATAAACACCGAGATCCATCGGGTCCAACACAAATATACAACTATAACTAATTCCCATTAGTCCCCTGCCACAGCCCATACGTCTTTCCTGGCGTCGTTTGCCATAAACGAATCGTACCTTTATATATCTCAATCAGTAAAAACCAAGCATAGATATTATGACGCTCTCACCGTCCTCTAAAAGATGTTCAAGTTCGAACGAGTCAATTTGTACAGAACGGGAGATGTGGACTGAGGCTTACCACTTCCACTAGCGTACATCTCACCATCAGGACTGAACTCCACGCAATGCACAGGTCCATGATGCCCCTTCAACACTTCCCGTTCCTCACCATCTATGCCATGAAGGCGCACCCATTCGTCTCCAGAGCTTCCGGTCACAAATCTGTCTTTGAAAACCGGATGGATGGAGGCGGAGGACGGAGAATATGGCAAGGTGAGAGTGTGCACAGCGTTTCCGTTGGGCAAGCCTGGAATGAAGGCGACGTTGTTTCCTGAGGTAACAACAAGGCGTTGAGTCGGCGCCGACCACTCCATCGACGTGATAGGGCCGGGGAACGTAAGAGAGGTCGTTAAATTTCGTGTCCGTAGATCCCACCACCTAGTCAAGGTTTGAGGCGGGAAGATAGCACGTCTAACAGTAAGCACGCACTTGATTTTGCCATCTTCGCCTGCGGTGACACCAGTGTGGTCGCCGATCCAAACGACACTCTTCACCGTCCCATCATGAGATAGTATTCCAGAGTCGCATAAAAATTCTGGTTCTGCATCTGGGCGATTAAGATCAAATATCCTAACTTTCTTCTCTTGACCACCCGTTAGAAGATGTGAGGCCGTAGGTGATAGGGCGACGGTCCGGACAATGTGATTGTGGGGCAAAGAGTGTATCGCCGATCCTGTATAGGTATCCCAGATTTTCCTGGGCAGGTTACGATTTCATCAACATGGAGAACTCAGTGAAAGAGCGTTTTTACATACGCCGTGAAATCTGCGCTACCTGTAGCAGCTCGGGACGCATCGAGCGAGAGCTTAGTGCTCCAAACGGCTCCCTTATGACCGAGAAAAGTACCAATCCAGTCTCCAGTCCATTCTCTCAACATCGGATTTCCATCCTTACAACTGGAGACAAGTAAATAGGTACCATCGTCTTGAATTCCTGAAAACGAAAGGTGTGTGACGGGTCGTGTATGGCCTGGTGCCACGAGAGGAGTAGACTTCTGGTTCATTGACATTAAATCGTACTAAAAGCGGAGTTTGTCGTAATGCAGGCGCACCGCGCACTGGGCTGGTAGAGAAGACGGAATCAGCTGGTGGTTGTATCTCGTGGCACACACATTCACTTTCCTTTTCGAGAAATCACTTTTTCTTTGCACCTCTTTGTCTCTCTTTCCCATCTCAGGTTGCCGAAAACGAGGGAAAAGGTTAGCAGGTGAACAGGCTGACAAGAAACCTACCCTAACGACTCACCGAGGTACATGTAGAATTAGACCAGGTCTAATGTACATATTTCACAGATTCAACAGTTTCTGGACGAGATATTTGGTTACTGACCTAAGTGGTATCACTGCGGGATAATGGACCGTCCGCAAAGTCGACCTCCATTTCCAGGGATACAATAGGGAATGTCATATTATAGTCTACGTCTGTTAGGCTGGAGCCACGCTGGAGGGAATTCCTTTACATACTAAGTGTGGGGTTCGGCCTTCAGCGCTTCAGACAATACCCACTAAAACCTCGGTGACAACCCTCCAAATCTTAATAGGGGTTCGGATTTTTGTGCAAGGTGTTGCCTTCCTGCCCTAGGCCCAGAAATTTTCATATCTCCAATTGTTTAAATTTGAGATAGAATTCATAGCTTTTATGAGTCCGCCGACACGGATCTTGCATTTTCCAATGATGTTCAATATCATGGGCTAGAACACCTCAGAGCACCCGCTTTAGAATAGTTGGCCTGACTTGTGTCCATCCGATATGGACCTTTTTCAGCTCAGGGACCGGACCTTCCATCACTCGGGAATATCTCAAGATAAACACATCTTGCAAAATATGTATCTCACACATCCCAATCACATCCAAGTCGTAAAGACATTTTTAGATGTACTCACGAAATATCTAATACTTGTGATGATACTGGGAAAGGCTAGGAAGAGTGGGATAATGTGAATACGCGCGTCATTGAAACTCCGCGGCCATCCGGTGAATTGCGCCATCTTGTCAAGAAATTACTACAACTGTGCTCATACGCGCCGATCACGAGAGAAAAAGAATGTGGCGCGTGAGGGTTATACAGAATTTAACCCAGGCACCTTCAACGTCCTCCTTACTGCAATCCTTTACCTTCCTGTAGGCGTTGAAGCTCGCTTCTCGACGTGCTTATCACTTGGATGTTCATTCGTCTTTTCCACACAAGCATCAGTTTCCCATAAAAGCGTACAATCACCTTCTGCCTTCGACTTGCTGTGTTATGCATTTCCTTTCGTCAGCCAAGAAGGCTTGTAAAAAGGCCATTGGATATCCAGAGGAGATTGTCCCCGTCGTATCCGTCAAAGAATGGGTGGACGACCAAATTTCCAACCCCAAACAACGCGTGAGTCTATTGTCGACTTTGCCTTCAGGGTGTTTTACGTTCTTTTCCAGATCATAGACTATCTGATTAGCATGTTCCCGATTCTGCAATGGATCACACGGTACAGTCAGTATAAGCTTTCTCTGGCCCTTTCAAGGACAATCAAAAGATTAAAGTTCATTCAATCTATTGATTAGATTTTGGCTGGCTGACGGGTGATGTTATTGCTGGATTGACTGTCGGAATAGTCGTCGTTCCACAAGGAATGTCATATGCTACGGTGCGCTTCTTTCCTCCAGCTATCGCGCTCTAACCGATTCCAATGACATCCTCAGATTGCCACCCTTCCCCCGGAGTATGGCCTTTACTCATCCTTTGTTGGCGTCTCAATATACTGGGTAAGTTGACCAGTCGTTTCTTTTCAATTCGGGAATTAAAACTTCATTCAGCTCTTCGCGACATCTAAGGATGTATCGATTGGTCCTGTTGCTGTAATGTCCCTCACTGTGTCACAAGTTATTAAGCATGTTGAAGCTGCGCATCCGAATGAATGGTCTCCGACGACTATTGCGAGCACACTTGCGTTGATTACTGGCTTCATTGTCCTCGGCATTGGCCTCCTCAGAATCGGCTGGCTCGTAGAATTCATCCCCCTCCCTGCCGTCAGCGGATTTATGACTGGTTCTGCCATCAACATTGCAGCTGGCCAAGTTCCTGGTCTGATGGGAATTACTGGATTCGAGTATGTTGATTGTCATAAAATTTTATATCTGCTGATCAACTACTCCACAGTACACGAGCTCCAACCTACCAGGTCATCATTAATACCCTTAAGGGACTTCCGAGGACTAAACTTGACGCCGCATGGGGTTTGACTGGCTTAGTTGTTCTATATGCTATCCGTTTTTCGTGTAACTTTCTGTCGAAGCGATACCCTCGGAAAGGCAAGATATCCTTTTATCCTCTTTCTTTGGGTTCTAAGTAATGTCCTGGTCGATAGCCCGCTGGTTTTTTTTCATAAACGTCATGAGAAATGCTTTCGTTATCCTAATTCTCACCATCGCTGCATGGTTGTATACACGGCACAGAAAATCAGCCTCTGGAAATTACCCAATCAAAATTTTGCGGACAGTCCCTTCTGGATTCAAACATATCGGAAAACCATCTGTAGAACACAAACTCCTCACTGCGTTAGCTCCCGAGCTTCCTGTGTCAACTATCATCCTTCTTTTGGAACATATTGCTATCTCAAAATGTACGTCATTTACTTCATGATTTTTCTCTATTAACCGTTCTTGGTCCAGCCTTCGGTCGTTTGAATGGATATAAAATCAATCCTGATCAGGAGCTCATTGCCATCGGTGTAACGAATACAGTTGGCTCCTGCTTCGGAGCATATCCAGCTACTGGCTCTTTCTCTCGCTCTGCATTGAAGTCTAAGTCCGGCGTTCGCACTCCGGCCGCTGGTATCGTCACCGGCGTTGTCGTGATAACTGCACTATACGGCCTTACGCCTGCCTTCTACTGGATTCCAACTGCCGGCCTGTCCGCTGTCATTATTCATGCGGTCGTCGACCTCGTTGCATCTCCGTCTCAGGTACTGTCGAATCCAGACAACTCGATGTAGATTGGCGCTTATTAAGCTCTGTCAGGTATTCTCGTTTTGGCGTGTCTCCCCATTGGAATTCCTCATTTGGGTAGCAGCTGTGCTCATCACAATATTTTCATCCATTGAGAATGGCATTTATACTTCGATTTGCGTATCCCTCGTACTTCTCCTCATCCGAGTCGCCCATCCCCGGGGTTCTTTCATGGGTAGAGTAAAACTGACTTCAAGCTCTCTCGATTCCAAAGGCATCGAGACCCGTGAGGTATTCGTCCCATATAGCAGGAAGAATGTCAATCCTCACCTAAAGATTGAACCTCCTTTGCCTGGCGTGATTATCTACCGTTTCGAGGAGAGTTACTTGTATCCTAATTGCTCCCTCGTCAACGATGCTCTTGTCGACTATGTCAAGGAAAATCTACGCAGAGGAAAGGACATGAGCAATGTTAGTGCCAGTGAACGACCATGGAACGATCCTGGACCCACACGTAATGCTAGTACGACAGAACAGGAAGAAAATCTGAAAAAGCCAGATCTCCATGCTATTGTCCTGGATTTTTCTCAAGTGTATGTACCTTATTTCCCAATTAACCTAAAAAAAGATGATTTATTCTGTATATAGGTCTCATATTGATACCACTGCTGTCCAATCACTAATAGACACGCGTTCCGTAGTGGAAAGATGGGCCGACCATCCTGTCGAGGTAAGAGTTTTAATCCCTTGTGCATCCAAAGCCTTACTTGAACTTGTCCAGTTCCATTTCGCAACCATCCTTTCTCCATGGATACGTCGTGCCCTGATAGCAGGAGGATTCGGTCTTGGAGTATCCTCTTCTCGACTACTTCCTGACCTTGTTCCTATCGTTCCATACGGCGAGGATACCACCAGTTTTATTGCCACTCAAGACGTCAATCTAGCTCGCGACCTTGAAAGCGGCAGCGTTAAGAAGTCTCATCATCAGTCGCAGCCAGAGTCAGAACCCATTATATCAGAAGACACGCCTTTCTTCCACATTGATTTAATATCGGCAGTCCGGGCGGCGGAAGGTGGGATTGGGATTGGGATTGGGCGTTCTATTTCTTCAGACTGATGGTGTTTTTTATGGGTGGGTTCATGAGGTTTACGAGATGACACGATAGCAATAATACATCTGTCAAGTACTTGCATAAATAGTTTCGTGTAATATAGTCGGAATATGTTTAAACATTCTGTAAATGCCGACAAAAGCATTGCCAGGAATGACAGATAGAGCCGCCGAATTCGGTCAAACCCCCCCCCCCAAGCCGAAGACGAGATGATTCGTTGATCGTTCATGTTGATCAAACACAAATTCGGCATACATCTGGCCATGATAAAATCCGGATTTCTTGTACTGCCCACCCGTCGCACTTTTTTTTCTTGTCAAGTTGCACTTGCAGGCCACAATAAAGTATGACATAGTTCGACGGTACTTCAGACATTGTTACTTAATCATTTGCGAATCAAAGTGGTCAAAAATCAAGCAGAAAAAAGGCGCAAATGATGCTCAAAAGAGCGTAATTTTTGGGAAAACCGCTAGAGTCAGTGTCTCTTCTGAACTGTATGCAAATGTATAACCATGCTCATTCTGATCCTTAGGACATAGTACTAGCTGCCCGCCGTATACATTTTCATTTTCCGTTGTAGTCACAAACTGACGACTTTAACAGAGGGAGGAAGTACTGACCCACTGAAAAATTTGCAGCTCGCTGCTGTGCTCAAGCGTGCGAAGGACATGGACGTGCCAAAGGAGAATATTGAGAAGGCCCTTGCTAAGGTTCGTTGCAAAAAGGTCCATCTCGGATCCATTGACACCTTTCTCTCAAAAAACTAGGCAAGTCGAAGCAAGGATCATAGTGGTGACACTTTTGTATATGAGGCATTGGCTTTCAATTCTGTTGGTCTCATAATGTGAGCACTGGTTGTTTCTACCTATCTGCAGATGTTGATAATTGCAGAGAGTGCGCAACGGATAACAACAATAGGACGATCCATATTCTTCGCGAGATTCTGAACGACTATGGGTACTCCACCTCCCATGTCTCACGGGAATACCTTTCTGATACATAAAAGGGCACGACAGGCCCCCGTGAAATTCATGTTCAAACGCGTGGGCTATGTGGCTGTTTCTGCGGCTGATGCTGCAAATCAGAACAGTCAAGATGAACTAGTAGAGACTGCCTTAACCCATGGAGCTATTGACTTCGACAATATCGAGGATACTTCAGGTTGTTCCTTGTGGGCAAGTCACTCCCTGTCTTGTTCGAAATACGATGTTTACAGTTACAAACTAGTTCACCTGCGAACCAGATGCCTTGTTATCACTATCTTCTGCGATTACTCAAAGCTTCTCGCATAAGTGGACTATAGATGTCAGTGAACTTCGATACATACCATCGGAAGATAGCTCCGAGATTTCCCAAGAAGCCAAAAACGATCTTAAAGCACTCGTTGACGAGTTGGAGAATAATGAGGAAGTCCTCCAGGTGTGGACTAGCTTGCAAGACGACCGCTGACAGCTCCATGGATAGGCATAAGTTTTGGGTATATTTTATTTAATATGTAGATAATAATTACACAGAGCTACGATCATTCCAATTCTCTGAATTTTGGGAACAAGTCCATGATGTGCCTCCTTTTTTTCCTAGTTTTATATTGTCAGCTTGATGGACCAGCTTCCATGACTCGGATCCAAAACATTAGCGAGAAGGTCTTCCTTCGACGTGACCTTGCCCGAAAGATATCAAGGTTGTTTTTCCCTCCTTGCTTTGCAAAAAGGACTAAGGCAGCAATCAATGGTTTGGACAAGAGAATTTGTTGGTGCATTTCAAGGACGACGCCTCGGAGCTGTTCATGAGTCGTAAGTGTAATATAGTAATTGATATTAGAGTTTTCCTCACAGATATTCGTAAGGCGTATGTTGGTAAATTGAGAAACGCACCATCGGCACCAGCATCAGGGGTAGTCAAAAAAAGAGAGTAAAGGACGTACATACGTGCCGTTCAGGTTTGATAGGCCTTCCACCTTCAGACACGACGGAGGACGATTGAAATTGAATTATGGTATATAAAATGACTCGAGTTATTTCGTCGAACACGAATGCACTGAAAAGGGTTCTATATTTGGCGATACCATTCTCAAAACACGACAGTCTGCCTTCAATCAACTTATCTTGGCATCGTACCATTCAGGCCGAAGCGCAATCCATGCGTCTCGCTCTTTCCCGCCAAGCTCAATAATGCCCGCTTTCTCCGCTAAGGCGACGTACTCCCGGAACCTCTCGATGTACTCCCCGAACCCCTCAGTACTGGCCCGGCGGTACACCATGTTATCCTTACTGGCCAACTCCACAGCAATTCCAGAACGAAATGGGCGTAGAAAGCCTTTTGAGCGATGAAATTCAAGTCGTCGTACTAGTGGGGTGAAGTGAGATGGGACTACTTTAGGTTGGCTCTGTTGTGTTGGCGCAGTCGAAGTCGATACTGTACTCCCTTCAGGAGCACCGCCATCAGGGTGTAACTGGGCGATCGGCGTAAGAACAGCATTGGATGCAGTTCCTAGCATCGAAATATTATCTTGATTCGCGGCCGTCATTGAATCATGAGTTAGAGCGATGGGAAGGGGTTGCGTGTTTCTACTAACGCCCGAAATTTTCTGGTTGGAACATTGTGTCTCTGGGATGGAAGCACAAGTGCTAGATTCTCTAGCAATACTTTCTACTTCGGCTTCTGAGGGTAAAGGGTTGCTTATAACCATTGGAGTGGAAGATATTTCGTCTGTAAGCAATGCTGCAGGGGCAGACCTTGTCTGCAAAAGCGCCATTGGCGGTGACTCCTCAGCTTCATATGATGTAGGTGTAGCAGGCTTGGGGTAAGAGAGGGCTTTCTTTGAGATAACTCTGCTTGCACATGAAACAGGGAGTTCGTAGTGGTGAGGGGTGTTGGTGCCTTTGCAGGGGAGGTAGTCCATAATATCAGTATCATATTTGTCACTTGACTGACCAGGACAGTGTAGAGATACAGGGCTATCGCGTGGTGGCCAGCAATCATCGATAACATCGGCGCCCAATACATCATTGTTCCAGTCCAAAAAAATCGACGCCTGTGTCTTTAGACTTGTGTGAACCCCAGGAAGAGACACTATCACAACCCTATATCGACGAAGTCGTAGTATAGACACTGCATATGCAAAGTCATGATCTCCTGATATGAGTATGATAGTAGATGGTGGAGGATTGTCAATAGCATAAGCAAGCATATCCACTGAATAGATCAACGAAACTCAGATGACCTGCGACTAAACGTGCTTCAACTCACCGAGTATCATCTTATCTGCAACATCTTTATGCCCATTGTGAGGGCAGTCTGTTAAAGACACACCTGACGACTGTAATTCTGATCGAAGGACAAGAGACTTGGAGAACACAGCGGGATCGGACAGTTCTAGGTAAGCTTTGAATAACTTGACAGTCCCAAAACAATGGGCAACGTGGCGTATTTTCTTGACAACTTCGTGTCCGGTATATTGAGTAGCAGCGGCACAGTTTTCTAAGACTCCCATAATCAGAAATGATTTTCAAGCATGGATCAAAACCAACCGTAATCCCAAAATATGGCCACATCTTCAGTTATCATTGAGTGCGTGAAGGTAGGAAAGATGCTGGTACCACCTGTCCATTCCACGTACCAGAAGGTATATAGAGGATACCTGTTGGCGTCTATCACAAATCAAAACTTTGTCCTCATGGATGAAGGAAGGTACTTTGACATATGCTGAGGATAACAGAAATAAATCTGAGTGCCGTTCACGCATGCGCAATCGATCAGACATGGTGAATAATGGGATCTCATAAATCCTCTTATATCCCCATATTTTCTTATTGACTTTTTGCTGATGCAATGTCTATATAAACTTCCTATTATCCAGGCTGAAACCCAAATAAAGGCTTGGTGGTAGTCAAAAATAGAGAAGTAAAGGATGTACATACATGCCATCCATGTTTGATAGACCTGCCGTCTTCAGACAATGGCAGAAGATGATTGACATCAAATTATGCTATTAAATGACTCGAATTATTTCGCAGAACACAAATGTACTGACAAGGGTTCTATGTTTGGCAATACCATGCTCAAAACATGACACTCCGCCTTCAATCAACCTATCTTTGCATTATACCATTCAGGCCGAAGCGCAATCCATGCACCTGCCTCTTTCCCACCGAGCTCAATAATGCCCGCTTTCTCCGCTAAGGCGACGTACTGCCCGAACCTCTCAGTACCAGCCCGTCGGTACACCATGTTATCCTTACTAGCCAGCTCCACAGCAATTCCAGAACGAAATGGGCGCGGAAAGCCTTTCGAGCGGTGGAATTCAAGTCGTCGTACTAGTGGGGTGAAGTGAGATGGGACTACTTTAGGTTGGCTCTGTTGTGTTGGCGCAATCCAAGTTGATATCGTACTCCCTTCAGGAGTCGGCAATGCATCACAATCAGGATGTAAGTGGGCAATCGGCGTAAGAACAGGTTTGGACGCAGTTCCTAACGGTGAAAGGTTCTCTTGATTTGCGGCCATCATTGAATCTTGATTTGAAGCAATGGGACAGGGCCGCGTGTTCCTAGGAGCGTCCGAAATCTTCTGGACGAAGCATTGTGTCTCTGGGATGGAAACACATGTGCTAGATTCTCCAGCAACACTCTCTGCTTCATCTTCTGAGGGTAAAGGATTGCTTACAACCATTGGAGTAGAAGGTATTTCGTCTGTAAGCAATGCTGCAGGGGCAGACCTTGTCTGCGAAGGCGACCTCGTCGTCGGTGGTGAATCCTCAGCTTCATGTGATGAAGGCATAGCGGGTTTTGGGTAAGGGAGAGCTTTCTTTGAGATATCTCTGCTTGCAAGTGAAACAGGGAGTTCATAGCGGTGAGCGGTGTTGCTGCCTTTGTAAGGGAAGTAGTCCATGATATCAGTATCATGTTCGCCAGTTGACCGACCAGGACGGTGGAGAAAAGAGGGAAAGTACCTGTTTACTCTCTCTGTGTAAGGATGCGAGACAGAGGTAGTCCTGCCTTCCTCCTGATTGTGTGGTGACCAGCAATCATCCACAACATCAGCACCCAATACATCATTGTTCCAGTCCAAAAAGATCGACGCCTGTGTCTTCAGACTTGTATGAACCCCAGGAAGAGACACTATCACAACCCTATATCGACGAAGTCGTAGTATAGACACTGCATACGCAAAGTCACGATCTCCCGATATGAGTATGATAGTGGATGGTGCAGGATTGTCGATAGCATAAGCAAGCATATCCACTGAATACACAGATGAAGCTCAGACAACCTGGGACTAAGCGTGCTTCAACTCACCGAGTATCATCTTATCTGCAACGTCTTTGCGCCCGTTGTGAGGACAGTCCGTTAAAGAAACACCTGAGGACTGCAATTCTGATCGAAGGACAAGAGACTTGGAGAACACAGCGGGATCGGACAGTTCTAGGTAAGCTTTGAATAACTTGACAGTCCCAAAACAATGGGCAACGTGGCGTATTTTCTTGACAACTTCGTGTCCGGTATATTGAGTAGCAGCGGCACAGTTTTCTAAGACTCCCATAATCAGAAATGATGTTCGAGCATAGATCAAAACTAACCATAATCCCAAAATATTGCCACATCTTCAGTTGTCATCGAGTGCGTGAAAGGTGGGAAAGCTCCGGGACCACCTGTCCATTCCACGTACCAGAAGGTATATAGGGGATACTTACTGGCGTCTATCACGAATCAAAACCTTGTCATATCGGAAAAAGGAATGTACTTTGACAAGCGCGGGGATTGCAAGCAGTTAGGTTCTCGTGATCTTCCAGAAAGGTATGCCCTACCACGCAGTCACAAGTACCTGACGATAACCTTGCATTCAGCTTCCGCTTGATAGCCTGTTCCGGCACCCTTCGGCAGACGTGACAATCCAAGTCGGCATCGTAAAGGGACTCAACGAATTCTGCATGTTGCTGTCCAATTCAAGCTCTATTATTTACCATATAATGCATACTTGAATGTTAAAAAAGAACGGAGAAAACAAAAGAAGTCGCATAGAAATCAGAAGATGCCGACTGGGTGGGAGAGCATGCAAATCAACCGAATGCGCAGTCAACGAAGGGTGCCGGGAAAGACATGATGAATACAACAAAATCCAACTTTCCGATCGTCAAAGATCTGATACACCGGGAATAATGGTATACAATACCTCAAGAGGGAAATATAGAAGAACTGGCCCACTCCGGCCGGAGAGATACCCATGCATCACTTCCGGACCCTCCCAACGTGACTATCCCGGCTTCCTCTGCCAACAGCATGTACGACGCGAACTTACTAACTTTCGCCTGCGCATAAAGACCCTTGTTTTTTGCGAGATCACCTCCCAAATCACTACGCATCACCCGTTTTTGTTTCTGTTCTCGAGCACGCCTCTGTAACGCGGAGATCAATGGTAAGAAAGCGGAGGAAGCAGGTCTGACAGCTGCAGGCCTTGGCGGAGGCGGTTGCTTTGAGTGTGGTTGTGCCGGTGTCACTGCAGTTGACAATATTGATTTTTGATCAGCCTTAGCATGAACCGGAGACGTCGCAGAAACAGGTGCAGGTACAACTGTCGTAGATGGGACAGGGGTAGTTGCAGGAGTAACGATTGTGGTCGATGATATTGTTGAGGTAGATGGGTCCTCTTTGGTTCCGAACGATGCTGGAATAGTAGACGCAGGTGACAAAGTAGGAGCAGGAGTCGAAAACTGTACACTTCGGGACTCCTTCGAGGTTTCATTTTCCGAGGACGGGAAGCCTTCCCGAAGGTCTGGTTGAGGTGAACTTTCGAAAACGATGTCGCCATCAGTTACGAAGGTCCGCACAACTTGCTGATGCTTGGGCGAAGGTAAAAACGTTTGGGGTGCTGATTCTACAGATTGAAGCGACCCGGCCGGAGAGCACAATCGAGAAATCGTTCTCGACGGAGTGCGCCAGGGGATCGCGGTATCGGGGAGCGTGTGCTCGTGACGATCGCCGCAAGACAAGGACTGACGAGACGTCCTCAAGTCAACATCGTTGATTTCTCGGTCTTTGCCTTTTCGATCCGAGTCGGACGTAACCCCATTGACTGAGGTCGATAGTTGGCGCGCCCTTTGGGGTGCAGGCAAGGGAGCAAGCGGCAGTTCGTCGCCTTCGCTTCGACGCAAAACCTTTGCATTCCAATCAAAGTGTGCATCAGCTTGTGCCGCTAGGCTGTCATGTGCGTCGGGAGGACATAATACTACAACTTTGAATTTGCGATTACGGAGTGTAGAGATAGCATAAGCAAGGTCTCGGTCCCCGGAAATAAGAAAGATGGTCGCTGGAACTGGGTGGTCGACTGCAAATGTGATCATGTCGACTAAAAAAAGCTGGTCAATAATCTCAAAGTCTTTGAAGGGTACTGTATGGCAGACCAAGAAGCATTTTACTGGCAGCTTCAATCCTTCCGCAGTGCGGACTATCTACCAAAGCAACCCCGGACGCCTGTAATTCTGACCAGAGCGTTAAAGTGGGTGATACTTCGAGGTAAGCTTTGAAAGAGGTAATAATTCCAAAATCATGGGCTAAGGAGCGGATTGCTTGTACTGTTTTGTATCCGGGGACTCCTGATGGAGGCGGTAAATTCTCTGCAACACATAAAGTTGAGCGTAATTCTAGTCAAGAGAAGGGCGTACCAAAATCCCAAAAGATAGCAACGTGCTCAGGTTGTTGCATGGTAAATGACATTCCTGTCTCCGTACTTGCTATCCTTTAAAGAGGATCCGGGAGGCGTACTTTTAATCGTACGGGTAGACTCCGACTGCCATGAGGTGCATAACGGACGCAATGCGTTACTTACAGCCCACATGTTTACATCTCGAAAGTATGATCGGAAAAGACGCCATCCATGCGACAATAGCAGCAAACTTCCGATATCGGATTGTGTTCGCCTTGTCCATGTACGAAGATGTCGCTACCTATTCTCAGAGCGGTCGTGGAGAGAAGCAAACAGTGTCGTCGGATTACGCATGTTCCGAAAATGGACACGCATAAATCATCCCACTGTAGGTCAAAAACACGCTTTTTTAATGCCCAATGTCGTGACATTGATGTGATATCGGTGTACGCAAACAAGTATTTTCAACGTTGTTGAAGAATATGTTGTTAGGTCACGCAATCTATACCATAACTTCATTCTGAACCGAGAGGCGGGAGGTAGAAATATCTCAATTTATTGTATGTTCTTGCCAAGTCTAGCCAGGTGGTAATTAATAGCAGGTTTCGGTAATTTCTTTGGAAGCGGCTACGAGGCGTAACGCGATAGTCAGATGCGGACAATCCGGCACAGGCAGCAAGATGCTAGACGCACTGTCGTCCGCATGCAGTGAAACAAGGTCTCAGCTGCATCTTGGCACGGTCCTACCGAATTAAAGTCTCGATGTGCAGCCCAGCAGCCAAGCATGGCAGCCAGCTGTGGCCCGCACATGTTATGGGTGGGATCTGGATAGCAAGTATCAGTGAATGATGTACAGTAAAACGGATTGAGAGTTGACAAACTCTTTCGAGGCCGGACTTTGAGATTCTTTATGTGAATGGTCATCACAACGACATAGACTCAACGCCGAGCGTCCAGACTCAAAATTGTAACGAGTGCACGTGATTCATCCAGTTCTCCACGTCATTGAGGGCTGCTTACATTAGCGCTGATCACTAACTCAACTACCAACGCGCTTTGCCCTTTGCGGTCCCGCAATTGCAGAAAGATGCCCCCCGCATCATTGAACAAGAACAATTCCGGTACGTGCCATGTTGTACAATTCAAAGGATCGTGTCGCATCTCAACGTAGTATGCAATATCAAGCGGTCAAGCGTATTATGCAAGAGGCAAAGGAACTTGCAAATGACCCTTCTACCGACTACTCTGCCGCCCCATTAGAAGTGCGTGACATTTTGCATTGTTTAATATTTAAGATCAATGTGTATTTAATCATCCAGGATGATATATTTGTCTGTCCTATGCGGTATCCTTTCGTGATATTGAACTGAAGCTTGGCCCAGGAGTGGCACTGTACACTACGTGGGCCTGCGGGTACCGAGTTCGAAGGAGGGCTATATCACTTTCGTATTCTGTTACCTGCAGAATATCCGTTTCGACCGCCATCGCTCATGATGCTCACGCCCAATGGTAGGTTTGAGCTCAATACTAAGGTGTGTTGTAATCATGATTTGATTATGACGAGATTGACCTCTTCCACGTTGTAGATCTGCATCAGCTTTACAAATTGTGAGCGCCATTTCAGAGTGGCCCATACCTTGCGATGTTGACTGATACTTCAGATCACGAGGAGCTGTGGCAACCAGCCTGGGGTGTTCGAACAGGTGTGACATCTCTGTAGAAGTCAGTGGCTGTTTGTTTATAGGCACTAGCTATTCTTGGGCTCCAGGGTTTCTTTCCTCTAAAGGGGCAACAGGCCGTCGGTGTAGGATCCATCGAGTATCCTTCGGCAGAGCGAAGACGTCTAGCAACGCTGTAAGCCATTCTTCTGTCTCCTATTAAGTCACTCATATAAGCAGGTCACGAGAATGGGTCTGCCCTCACTGCAACGAGAGTAATTTGGAATTACTGCCCGAACCCCCGATTGAAGCGAGTGGCAGTACAGTTCAAGAGGTCCCGGAGCCTTCATCCGTGCCGTCGGAGGCTGAAAATGCAGAGTCAGCGGCGGAGCCAGAGTCACCCCTGATACACAACATCGGCACGCTTCTGCCTTCAGGTGCTACTGGTCAGACCCGGCCGGGGCCATTCATCGCACGGGCTGCAGTAGAGACGCCAACAACGATACGTGCCACGCGTAGACCGCCGCTTTTGCTAGTTGACGGGGCCATTTGTATGCTCTTTGCAGTCGCGTTTGCAATTATATGCCGTAGGATGGTATAGTTGTTTTGTAATCTGTATTATCAGTGTAGGATAGAACGCCGCCCCTTTGTATTATGCAGTGTCTCGCAGTGATCGAGCGTAGATATCCGAGACGAGACAAATGTGAACTACCGCGATCACGATGCTATATATTCCAGGTTCACGAAACTTACAAGGTGGGCCTTGAAATGACTGCACCCCCTTCTGCAGCACGAAAGTCATCCATTAATCGCAGAAAGTCTCTGCAGCTGTCTCATCGTGCTGTCGTTGCCGTCCCAATCCCTCCTTCCTTGCTCCAGTCCCCGTATCTTGATCCCCAGAGCATCTTCCAGCGTACACCTTCCGTGCCACGCTACCCTTCCGAAGAAGACGAAAAGTGGCTTCAGGATACGGTGCCATTAGAACATGACAAGAAGGCGGGACGTCTTTCTACCTCGTCCACCTCCTCATCCATCTCTACCAACTCAGAGTCTTTGACGCAATTCAGACCACAGAGTGTAGGTCCCACTTGCGTCCCAACCTCTCCGCCGCTTGTGCGGTGGCGACATTCGCGCCACATCTCATCTTCAACGTGGCATGGGCCGGTTTTGGTGCGGTCTGTATCACCTCTTGTGGGGCAACAAACCAGCATTCGTCCCCCACCTAATATCCCGACGCCATCGTGGCAACATCTACGCCATACACTACCTTCTACTTGGGACGAGCCACACAGAGTGCGTTCGGCACCACCATGTCTCGAAGAGCAGCGCAAATTCTTCACCCATAGAGTATAGACTTGTCACGATCTCTCTTTACCATCTTATTTTTTTTTTGGCAGTCCAGGGGAGGAAGACCCAGGTGATTCACTGCTATCCACGCTTATAGACTGATATACATTCACGACAAGTTCCTTCACTCTTTAACTGCTACAAATCATTGCATATCTACTCATTATCATTCACGTCGTATTCCCCACATCGTTTAATCGACACATGTTAAATATTGTAGTGTATTCACGAAACTGTAATATGTCCCCTACTTCTTCTTGACGTCGCGAAGACTGAATATGATCAAGTCTTCGTCCTCCAGATTATAGTTCGCGATTGAACTTGAATTTGTAAGCATCTTGCCTTCGAAAGACAGTCTGATACGTGACGCGCCGACTGTACTGTCGATATGTCTTGTAATACGATCGCGAATCGTCGATACCAACAAATCGAGAGACAGGTCTGGAACTGTAACAATTGATCCATCGAGTTTCCATTCCGGTTTTGTCGGTTCTTGAGGAAGTTGAACCCGGAGTGAGATGGGATGCTAGAATTTGTCAGCCTCGACAGAAGCAAAACATAAAAAATTTTCCTGGCTCACAGGATGCATTGCAATCCAATCTGCTTCTGGATACAGCTGACCACCTGGCAGCTTAGCGACTCGCTGGCGCTTGGCTGGAGGTATATCATCTATACCACCTTCCATTTCTTCTGCTGAACGAACTTGGCCTACTTGTGCCTGGAGCGCTCCATTAGCCGCAGCAAGGGCTGCCATACGTGAAGGATGCAGTCCGGGAGCGGGAGGCTGATAACCGAAAGGTTGGGCAGCATCCATTCCCTGATAATGCAAGGGCGGTAACATAACAGGGGGTTGAGTTGAATACATGGACGCTGGCTGGGGACCTGATGAGATTGTTGCTGCCTGATAAACACCTGTATTTCCCGTAGGTTGAGGAGGAGCTGGGAGTGAAGCAGGCGCGGGAGGTAAAGTAGCGAGGGGGGGTGGAATAGCTGCAGGTCCTATTCCAGGTCCAATGACATTTGAATCTTGGCTGCCAACCAAGCATTAGCGTTTATTTAGAAACACTAGATATATTCAAATGACTCACGGTCCGAGACCCTTTGCACGATGAAGAGCAGCAATTTGCTCGTCGAAATTGACATTCGTCGAGAACCGGTCCAAAGTATTTGCTTTTGACGCCGTGTGGCCGTCCCAAACCACTTTTTCTCTCTCCTTGCGCTTCTCACGTTCCTCCTCCTCCTCCTTCTTTCTCCTCTCCTCGTCTGCTTCAGCACCAAAGATATCCACACGCGTCCGCGCAAGATTTTTAAGCGAAGACACAACGTTGGCGCCACGTTGGAGCTCTGATGCCTGAGATTTACGCAGTTCCAAAGCATCGCGCTGTTCTTTCCAACGAGGATCCAGGAGCTCAATCCGCATGTGTTCATCCAATTCGTCAACAGCGATCGACTGCCCACAAATAGAACAGGTCGTCATGGCAGCCTTCCCGCTCTTCTTATCCACTGAAAAACATGATAAACTATTAAGAAGAATTGATTAGAAAGACACTTACACTTCGGCACGTAGTCTGTCCGAATCTTCATCGGTCCAGCAGGATTGAGAGTACCAGACTGGAGTGCTTGTGCCCGTGCAATTTCCCTCGCGCGCGCTTCCTCCTCGCGCTTCTGCTTGACCTGCTCATCTTCTGCCTCCTCGTCACTCTCCTCCATCGCCGCATCATCTTCTCCAACGCCGATTCCAGCACCACCGACAGCAGCAGCTGCCTCAGCCTCAGCTGCCGCTTGTCGAGCACGGTGTGCTTCCACATCCTCTGCAGTTGTCTCCATAATCATTGCCGCCATCCTCTTTTGTGCCAACGTCATGTTCTCGACCTCCTGTAAACTCATGGGGGCCGGTAGTTCCAAGTTGGCGTCGGCGACAGTGAATTCAATCGTTTGAACAATAGCGTAGTCATGCCAGTCAATTTCGGCGAACGCAACTAAGAGGGAAAATAGGAAGGAACGGTGAATTCAACAGCAAAATAAATGATACATGGCGTACCTCGTTCTGCCTCCTGATCATCCTGACGCTTCTTATCCTTTTCACGCTTATTCTTCTCCCATTTTGCATGCTTTTTTGCTACCTCCAGCGTTTTCCAGCGTGCATCCTCCTTCGTCCGTTCCTTCAGCTGTCCCAACACCTCCGTGTTAGGTTGTAGTATTTTGGTATACTGCTCCACCAACCGGTTAAAATATCCGAAAAGTGAATGGGTAGGCCGAAGAAAGTCGAACTGATAATTACGCCCTTCACGCACGGACAAATTAGCAAGGAAGCTTCTGCCTCTACATGCACTAAACAATGCAGTGAGTTTCATAATGTCACTACGTCATACTTGTCAGTCCAACAAGACGAAAAGAGGGTCAAAATGGCACACAGGTCAATGCTGCTAATGTTTGGCATGTCCATGATGAATTCTGGAGGTGGTGGCTCAACACCAACATCGAGCACTTGAGCGGGTTGAACATCTCCATTTTCCTTCCCATCCTTATCAGGAGTTGATTCATCGACCTCTCCACGGTTGATTTTATCCATTCGATGTCGGTAATACGCATGGTAGGGATCGACCGGGTTAAGGAAGGAGAATTTTGGGTCATTTCGCTGACCTTCACGAATTTTATCCTCGAATTGAGGAGGATTGGCAGAACGCGCGACAAATAATGCAGTCCTATCTATAACAGCTATGTTACAAAGAAGATGTTAAACACGTATGAGCTGCTATAAGGAACTTGCTTACATTTGATTTCAGGCGGAGGAAGAATGAGACCACTCGAAAACCTCAGAGAGCCGTTGCCGCCGGCCAGTTCCATCTGTATGTCAGACACACCATTTAGGTGTACGCCGTTAGCCACAATGGGTACAGTATCGACAACGGCAGTCATGGTTTAGACGAACAATGAATGAATTCTTTCAGTACCTTTGATCCTGACTTTCTCACGGTCTCATAACTTTTACTTCCTCGCCGACCACGAGCTCGTATGTTTGGCGCGTTTCGACCGTCTCATGTCAATCTTAGTGGACTTCTATGGTGAGTGTATTGCTCTTTGCTGTACAAAAACTTCTGACAAGATCGCAGGAAGATACCGTGGAAATTGTCACCAACGCGGAAAGCCAACGCTCGGGCTAGACTAAAGAAAGTCGATGCAGTTATCGAAGCAGTAAGAGCAAGTGGTGTACAGTGCAGTGCTTTGGTGGGTGTAATTCGTCCTTCATTCTATCAGCAAGATTTAATGCTATCCAGGACCGGGCGCTCGAGTTGCCGAAAGAACATGAAATGCCCGCACGAGACAAATACACAACGTTTAGCGCCAGCGCCAGAGGTTATCGTAAGGGCATCCACAAGGTCCCCAAGTGGACACGGGTACGTATCTAGCTCTGCTCTTACGGGACAATCCCTGACAATGAATTTAAATACACACAGCGTACATTGAGGACAAACCCCAAGGGCTTCTAATCCATTGTCGTGTAGAACACTAGTAATCTAGGCAACCTAAAATAATATCACCTGAATCGCACCCGTCATAATGGCCTGTGACACCTTACGACCACCCAAAACCGATTTGAAGACCTCGTCCCTCGTTTCTGGAATATCTAGAAGTGACCTTTTCTTGGAATCCTTCCAAGTGACGTCGAGTATGATGTGTGAGAGCGCCGAAACAGCAAGAGCGTCTCGATAAATGCATTATTAGGCCTTGGTGGAGAGATTAGCAGTGCAAAACTCACCAGTCTCACAAAGCAATTTTCCTATTCGTCCTGGTGTGCCCACAGCAGCACCCACCTTTGTCCGCCTCAGATAGGCGACATGCTCTGCGAGCTTGAAGTGCTTTGCAAACAGTTTGGCGACCTCGCCGCCTTTGTCACCCCTCAACCTTTTGTCCTTTAGGACTCGTGTAACATCTGCTACGCGCAATGCTGCTCCAGTAACAAAAATAAGGGTTGGTGCTCCTGTCGTTTTGGATTTTTGTGCCAGACGCTTAGTGAGTGCCGGATTGGCTGCGGTACGTCGGGTAGTATGTGAGACATTGCCACAATTCGAAAATATAACTAGCACAAACTTTTGATGATAAAATCCGCCAGTTGGTCGAGTGTCCGTGGTCCGGTCCATGAGGTTGTATCCGCTACGGATGACGCTGTCTACATGTCAATTTAAGAATATCCCTTGAGACGACATCATGTTGAGACACACCAGGTATTCGCATATCCTCCAATTCCAAGGTCGTCAATTCTGGGAATACTTTCGCCTGGTGAGATGCCAGAAACTCTGACAGCTGGACAGGAGACTGATCGGCGGCAGACGGCTGGATTACTTCAACAATCTCTGCGATTTTTCGTTTCTGGTTCCAGTCGCAACATTGGTAGACCCACTACCAAGAATTAGCAGAACTTACTTTGGCCTTGCGCTCTTTTTCCTTTTCCCGTCGCTTACGCTTTTTGGCTAAGGCTGCTTCTATTTCTGTAGCTTTGGGTCTGAGGTCAAACTCCTCGCCGGCCGCCACCTCCTCCGCACTACCAGAATCGTTGTCGTTGTCGTTTTCGTCTGAAAAAAAATCTGCGTCTGCAGTAGCTTCATCATCAGAAAGAGCGACGAGGTCGTCTATGACAAAATCATCTTCGAGATCGTCTCCTCGATTCATGGTTGCCGATGAGGGACACAAGCAAGATATTTATCATTTCAAATAATATATATCGCGCACGTGAGGTGCTTTTGTTAATTGATCGATCATAATTGATGTTCGACCTCTCTGATAATCAGCTCTTTCTTTTCGGGTTTACTCAGGCTACCCTCGACATCATGCATGGCCAGTTTCTGCATGATCTTTTTAACTTGGCTTTCTGGTTGCCGTCATTCAGGGCCCTTGCAGAACACTGGGTCATTCATGCGGCACTAATTGCTGCAACATGCCTATTACTCTGCTGCTATCAAGCCTACCCTCGAAACGACTCTGGTGAAATCCTTGCTCCATCTTCTCCATCTCTAGTATCCACATCTCCTCAAGCTGTCCCTCACTCCTCCATCGTTGACGTCGTAACACGCCTTCGCCATCGCCGGCCTCTTGATGAGCCTTGTCCTGACATTACTTCACCTAACTCCTCACCCATTGCAGAAAAAATGGGGACCACACGTGGATCTCGCTCTGGGAAAAAGCCAATTGATCCTCTGTCCAATTCTAGACTGCCCCTGCCGCCAAGGGCAGAGCAACATTATGACGCCTTCCTTGTGCTTGACGTTGAAGCGACATGCCAGCAAGGGACTGACTTTAACTTCCCCAATGAAATCATCGTGCGTTGGAAATTTATCCTCAGTAACAAGGTTTCATATTTTTCTCACCTCAGGAATTCCCTGTCTGTTTGATGCGATGGAAGGACAGGACTGGGGACCTGAAAGCTAGTCAGCTTGAAGTCGTTGCAGAATTCCGCAGCTTTGTCAAGCCCACATGGCGCCCTGTCCTGTCCAACTTCTGTACTGAACTAACTGGCATCACACAGGTTAGTCCCATTCCACATACTCAACATACATGCCCAACTCTCCTGCATGTAGGAACAGGTGGATGCAGCACATTCATTCCCCGTTGTCCTGGCTTCGTGTCGAGACTTCATGGTAGAACATGGTCTTATTGATGGTGACACTGAAGAGCGGCTTGTTCGGTTCTGTTGGTGCAGTGATGGCCCCTTTGATATTCGTGACTTTGTTGTCAAGCAATGTTTTATCTCAAAGGTAAATCTGTTATGATAAATCTCCGTTCGAAAGACAAGTGCTAAAAGGGTCTCAAAAACCAGATCCGCATGCCCAGCTGGATGCAAGGAGATGCCCTCGACGTAAGGAAGACCGTTCTCAGTTGGCTTCATTCACCTGAGCAGTCTAAACATTCAAGTGTGGCAAATGTGGGCTCTATTAGAACTTTCAAGTTTCATTCTAATTCTTTAATGGCACAACATTTGACAGAATTGGGATGGTTCGGGATCCAGAACTTTGAATATTCCAGCTCAATTGAAGAGTCTCGGTCTACCTGCCTTCAAGGGCAGACAACATAGTGGTATTGATGTCAGTTTTGGTCAATCATAGTCTTATACAGGCGAAGTGACATTTACTTTGCACTACCCAGGATAGCCGCAATATTGCACGTATAGTTGCCGAGCTCGCTCGAAGGGGTATACCTTTGCATCCCAACACTGCAATACATCCCAACCGACGTTGGCGATGGATGGGGAAACGTGGCCAGATACTAGACGCGTAAACAGCTTTAAGAACTTGAGGCCATGGCAAAGACTCTGATGTTTCCTATGAATCGTGGTTCCCGTCCAATCTTCTCAAAACTCCCCGGTTAAAGGCACCTAAATGCTGAGACGACGACATGGACTATTGGACACACACTCACGGCCACGGAATTCTTCGGGCAACACTTTCGCTAGGCGACTGTCTTCCATGTATCTTTGCATATATCTACGTATCTACATATACACTCTCTGCATGACGCGGCTCTATCTCCGCAATCCGTTAGCTGTTTTTCCGCCTCTGGTATACTTATATCATTGATATCAAGGTCAATCAGGAATCCTCACTTTTGCACACTGTCGTTGCCTTATACCCAGGTCTTGGTCAGCTGCATCAATAGTCATTTCTCGTGTCTATCAGTTCATCTCTTCCTTCATTTCATGGTTTTGGATATACTATATTTCATTGTAATCGTAAAATATGTACGATATTGAATACGTATACGAGTCGTTGCTCAATTTTCCGGCTTGCGATTACAGAATGACTTGCAACTGTTGTGAAACTTTGTTGTGATGGCGTTATTATGCAGACAGTGCCGGTAGGAATGGGAGCTGTGAAATGAGTCCTCGTTGCGCCTTGATTCGTAAATATGAACGCAAAGACGAAGAATTCGTCGTATGTGTTTGCGGCCCAAGGGCCTCAGAACTTTTGCGATTGCTCCACGATGGCTTGTCACAGACAAAATGAAGGACTGGGTATGTCTATTAAGAAACCATATCCACTCCGAGCCCGCAGAGAGGAGAAATTAGAGAAAGATGCTGCTTTAATTGAGGATGTTCAGGCCGATGGTTCAAGTGGGACCTATAGGGAATACAAGCACTGTAGATGTTATTACTTATGACGAGCACACACAGAGTATGTATACATGAAGGTGGTAAAAATGAAAGTTGCGAGGACAGTAAAACTTTGCTATTCTATCAAACTTAATCTGTTTATTGTCAGAGGAGTTACGAATCCGATTTTCCATGGAAGTATAAAAACATCATACCCACAGATACAACATGGTTTGGCAAAATACATGGGAGAGGGAGAAGCAAACTTCAAAAGACAGAGGGACAAATGTGTTCGACGAAAATTGGAAGTCAGCCCAACATCCTGAACGTAGCAGGTACAGGCGTTGAACCGGTCCGGAGCACTTTTTCACGTTCACGGACGTGAATGAGACATAGATGCTAATAATACAACCCTTTGAATAGTTCCATGGGATAGAATGCACCATGGAGATGATCAATCTGCCTCGGCAAATTCTCGCAGCTCTTGAAGATGTCGAGATACCTCTTCTTTGAACTTGGCGATGTCATGACTATTCTTGATAATAGCCCTCACAGTTTCTTCTTTCAGCCGAGAGATTTTTTCCATCTTTTCTTTATAACTGCCAAAAATTGGTGAGTAGAAAGGCATCGAAAGGAGAAAGAACTCAACTCAAATTGAAGGGCCTGCAATCGAGATTTGACCCCCATTCCATTGGCTAGTGCCGCTGTCCTGGCATGAGCAAGTTCGCGCTCTAATCGAGTCGCTTCTGCATTCGCAACGTTTGCTTCTCGTTGAGCCGCCTGCTCGATGAATAGCTTTTGAGAACTTTTCTAAACTAGTAGTGCACACAAGTCACTCACGTCTCGTATATCCTCTGCCTGCTCTCCCAATGTGAAGACTTTTCTCTCCAATTCGCCTATCTCTTCCTCAACGTTTTCGCATTCTAGAGTAAGCTGGTCGAGCTCGTTGTCAACTTTAATGCGTTCACTCTCTAATGAAGCCCGTTCTGAGCGTTTTGTTTCGGCAATGCCGCTAAGAGTTGGCTTGATAATCTTTCTGACATCGGCTCCCAGTAAAAGAGACTGAGGATTGGAGGCCGCAGTGTTGAGTTCGAGTGTGAGGTCGACATCCTGGAATGGTTTGGGAAGGGGCGGGAACAACTCGAGTGAAGAAAGCCAATTGGTATAAGCGTCGAGGGCTTCCTCCGTTGCTTCTTCACGGTTAGCGACGGCAACTTCAAGGGTCATCACGGCTTTGTGCGTTTCGGCAATTTTTTGCTTGAGGTCTTCCAAGTTCCTTGAGAGCGTTTCATGGTCTGTATTCATGCGAATAACCTCCTCGGGGGTCAAATTTTGTTCTTTGACAACTTCCGATAGCCTGGCGTGCTCCTGATTCATTTGTTCCAGATGAGCGGCTTATCCTGATGATGAGGATTCCCTGGTATGACCAATAATGAATTGATAAACTCACCACCAGTAGCCAACTCTGCCTTTTCGTAAGCGATTGTGTCGATTAGCTTCTTCTTCCTGCCTTCGTATTGCTGTAAGATTTTCTGGAATTTCTCACTATCAGCTTTCAATAAATCATTCTCGTTTTGCAACTTGGAAACTGGAGCCTGCCAAGGATATCAGAAAAGGCAAGATAGCATGACAGGAGTCATACCGCCGAAGATTGGAGCTCGTGCAGTTCAGCCTTGGCTTGATCGAGCTTCTTCATTGATGTCTCTAAATCTGTTTGAACACTTTCGTTTTTCCGTGCTGCAGGATCAAGGTGAGGAATGAACCGAGGGAATCCCAGAGTTCGCGCATACCATATCTGTCCTCGAGATATTGATTCGGTTCCACGAAATCATCTATGAGATCAAGCCAAACGGTATAAGCCTGATCGAAATAATCGAAAGCTAACGCCCGATGATCTAACGGATCCTCAAACTCTTCTGGAATATCCACAGTGTTTTGCAGTGTCGGATGGCCACTGTTAAAATAATCTTCTCGCAGCTAGTGGTAGTTCAATCTGGTTACAGGCCTAAAGTCAGTCAATAACACACCTTGCACATCTCAACGAGCCAGTGCAGGACACCAAGAAGCGACGGCCACGAATGCATGCTCGCTGGAGCTGCTAGCCATTTGTTGTCAATTTGATGGGAGAATGGGTAACGCAACGCCTTCAATGCAGGAACAAACTCGTCCTCGAGCCGAGCGCTCTGGCCGAGCGGATGTGAAGGGTCGAGAGTAAGAACTAGGAAGTCAAAAATGGCCCTAAAATCTTTGCCTGTAATGTTGGCAAGACTAGCCATAGAAATCTCAAGACCTGCGCCCTGTAGATAGCTCAAAATTTCTTGCCGCATCTTCGTCTGATACTGCCGGTCCCGCAAGGGGCGAGTATCCTTGAGCGTTTGGCTGCCAGAAGGAGCTACATTACCTCCAGCGGCCCAAATAGATCCATGGCGCGTGCTGCTGAAGAATGCGATGGATGTGTAAGAAAAACAAAGGCACCGAACTCAGCTTGGAACAAAATATACCTGTTCAATGGTGTCCTTCCGTAATTTGGCTTTGTCACGCTCTGCAACAGTGAATTGGCATTCTGAGATCGCATCATAGATTGTCTTGGATTATGTGAAGGGCCAGGAGTCTGGTACGGGGCTCGCAAAGCGGGACCTGCAAGAGACATACGCATTGTCCCCGCTGGTTTCTTGATCGTGGACGGGACCGGCTGAGGGATGCCTGAACGTCCAGCTCCATAATTATCTGGCGGTGGCATCATTGACCTGCGTCGTGGATCTGCCATATTTCAAAGCCTGCTGGACGCGAATGCGAGGAGGTCGTGATAACACCGCGTGACGAGGACGTGTCGCATTGTTGTATCACGTGTCGCGCGAACTCTTATCGTGCCCTCCAACCATCAGTCGTTTTATAAAATAATACATGACTTTCATTCAACGCAATCTTTTTGGCGGAGCCATCATAACCCAGACGCCATATAACCTTCTTGATGCTGCGTGGGTGACATTCGTCATAGCGGTTCACGGCCTGTTCATGATTTACAGGAGTTAGAGAAATCCGTCAGATTCCAGACAATCAAGAGGTCCTTCTTTACCCTGATTCTGATGTCAGTATCATTGTGGAAATCCTAGAAAAGGTCGAACCTTCTGACTTCAATGACGCAGTAAGGCATGTTCTTCTAGATCTATCCATACGGGATGCGACGAGTTTATGCCCACTTCTAGGTTCCATTTCGACTCTCTTGCTCATGACAATTCGGCCGTATCGGCCGTGGTTGGTACCGTAAATGTCATCCCAAACGACCGAGGCGACGATACACCGTCCGCTATCCTGCTTTTCGGTACTCAAGAGGTTCCGAAATTCAACCACACAGAACCCGATACAATTCATGTTCTCATGGCCCTCTACCGCGTAACGTCGAAAGGCATAGACCTTGTAATATCGTTCAACATTCCAACCAAAACAAGCGACGGTAAGGAGGTTTCAAGAGAATACGAGGATGTAGTAAGGGAACACTTCGAAAAGTTTGTAAGATCGCTCAGGATCGTCGATTATGGGTTATTTGCATAATTTCATGAGAATGCATTGATGGGTACCGTACTACTTTTGGGTAGTTTCGACCAAAAGATTTCCAAATACACGAACAAGACGATACATACATCATACAGTAAATCAGTGCTACAACATTGGGTATACACATTTAACCCTAGGTAAATGAAAAACCACACCCTCTTCAGCTTCAAATAGTAGTTCCATCTTCCGCTTCTTCCGCCTCAGGCTCTTCAATTATCCGCTCTCGAGTAGCCAAGGAAGTGAAGGCGGCGGCAGTCTTGGCTTCCTTTTTCCTTTTTGCAGAATCTTTCAGTTTTTCCCAGCGTTCACGGAATTTCACAATAATCGCTTTCTGTAAAGTTTGGAGCACATGAGGGAGGAAATCGAATAGATAAAAGAGAACAGACGTGTTTTTCGTTTTCAGCTCTAAGGCTTTGAATCTCGTCCTCAAGCTCTTTAAGCCGACGAACGTACTGAGCTTCCCGTCCGGATGTCATGCTAGGTATCGCAACAGTGGGCACATTCAAGGTATTGGAATCCATATTTATTGGACGTTGGCCAACCATGGAAGCTCCCATGACTCTCTGAGCCTGTGGCATAATGTTGGCATCGAAGCAAGTGAACAAAGGAAAAGAAAATAACTTGCCTCCTTCGTTGCTTGGACGATGCTATCCCGTAATTGAAGATCTTGTTCTTTTCGAAGATGGATAATGTTTTCCGTAGCCTCTAATCGTTTCTTCATTGTTTCAACTTCTAATTTTAAACGAGAATTCTCTCTTTTCAATGTCATTGGTGACGCTTCATTCCCAGACGGAATAACAAAGAAGGACTCAGACAATTCGTCGTTTATGCTTTCTGTTTGAGTTATGTCAAAAGCTTTTGAAGAATCGATGGAGGCATTACCTTCATCAAATAATTCATCTTCGAAACCGTCGTCGCCGCTTGAAGCCATCTCTGTTGATTTGCCTTTCCGGCTGTCAGAGTCGCGGCCAATGCCTATTCGTTTAGTAAGACGCGATAAAATCGGTTCATCGGCGACATCAGTGTCGCTGCCAAGATTAGCACCTCGTCGTGGTGTTCGTGACGTTGGCGGCGTCTTCAGGCCTGAAGGAGTGTCTGTGTTGCCCAGTGGTACAGTTGCAAATGCTACGGGTTGCGATAGGTTATCCAACATTCCCTGCATGATATTCCAAAACTGATTAAAAGCATCTCCAGGGTCTGACTGGGGAAGCACTCATTAGTACATGATGTAGGGCCTGCTATTTCCACGAAACAACTCACACGCTGACCAGCAAGCAACATGAAGGACTCATCGACTGTGTTCTGGCTATCACTCATAGGCCTCAGGGGTGGAGTAGATGGAGCAGATCGAGGAAAATTTGGATGTCGCGAAGATCGGGGAGGTTGAAGTTGAGGAACTTCGAGTTTCTGCGGCAAAGATGGGTCTTTACCTTCCTCCTTGAGCTTCTCAATCTTTCGTTCTAATTCTTTGGCTGCTTTCGTGTGATCATTGTACAGAAGCCGAAGTGTCCGCTTTGTCTTTAGGAAGTGGAAGATATGTGAGCACGCCGGCACACACGAAACAGAATTTTACTGAACTGATTCATCATGGCTGTGCTCGACAGCAGTAAGATATGCGTCTGCAGCCTTTAGGTGTTCCGCGTATGCTGACATGAGGAGTCCATTCCCCAGGTGTTCATCAGCATTTGCAGCATGTTGGTGAGCCTGTTTGTGACATTAGCATCATAGGAGAAGACCCATAGATATTCGAAATCACAGCATTCATAGGAAGTGGAATACGGGACATTATTGCTCATGTATAAACTAGAGTTGCTGGATTGCTGCAAGCCGAATCGAGTCTGTATTAGCTCGGATCTATCCATCATGTGTGATGTGGGTCAACATGGACAAGCAAAAAGGGCCAAATTTGGAGCTCCTACGACTCACAGCAAAACTAAAATTGTTTTCGACGCATTCCAACCTCCTTGTCACTCGAGTGGGTCAAGCTCCAATTTGTCCCACGCCAGCAGCGCCACATCTGGCGTGTCTATCGTGATCGAAAATATCATGCTCCTATTTGGACCGTCGCCACCTCCTGTAATTCCACTTTGTGTGAGGAAGACGCCACGATCACTATGATGATCATCTCTGACTCTGAACGATTAAAAGCTGTTGCGACACTCATATGGATCATATCTTCTTATCTTACTGCTGGTATTGCATCTCGACGTCCGTCATGATTTTATGAGTTCGAATGAAAGATCTCATTCTAGGGCTCGGTTCCCTTGAATCAATAGAATAATGTGACTTGATTGCTCTTTCTTCTCAATGCTCCTCTACTCATGGAAGGCTGTTGAAACTCCACTGGATCATATGAAATTGGATCATTAACGCCACACTCAGACATTGGGCGATGCATAAAGCGAATACACAGCCAAAAAGAACCCACAAAAGTCCGAAAGAACTCCTATGTCTAGGTCTCGACCTCCTTTATGAAAAGACATAAATTGCCTCGTTGGACAGGAAAAGTTCTGCAGTTCATTCACCAGCAGTGGAAATCATGCATCATCATCATCATTCACATCTCTCAGCCAATCTGCACAATGCGATTGACAAGTTGAAACTACCTTATTTCAAACGAAAGGCGAATGAAAGAAGACAGAGCAAGGAAGACAAGGAGGAGGAAGAGTTGGCGGCCTTCAAAAAGAGCCTTCAGGAGGCGCAAAGCTTGATTTATCGCAATAATCCTGCTATCACATATGGTGGTAGAACCATCATCAATCCAGTAAGCCCTAGCTCTGACTCGCAATGGAAACTCTTGCTGATCATATACGCTTCAGAATTACAAGGGTCAGAATCCATGCGTAGGACCAAGAGTAATTCATGATGAATACTTATTCAATGAAGCTGTCCACAATTTGACTTGGGATCCCACTCCGTTCGGTGAAAGGCCACCTGAACATGATTATTGGGATTGATGTCTATGTCATCACGTCGTTCGTCGTGAGGGAATGAGGAATACTCGTACCATACCAATCTAACTTATTTGTAACACAGTAGCATAGATATCATAGCTTTTATTTTGCTTTTGAAGGCGAAAAGGATTCTCCTTGTACAAGGCTTTTTCATAAGTAAACAATTCCGTCAAGTGCAAACGCGCGCCACCCATCCAAACTTGAGGAAAATAGCGGTATCCTAATAGGCTGTGTCAGAATGATTCAGACAGGAGACCCAAGATAAAAAATAATTTATTCCTTTCCCCTTTCTGCCACCATTGCTCTAAGATTACTTTTAAGAAGGGAAGTAAGAAGGGAAGAAAGAAACATGGCTATTACGGTGGCGCAAATCTGGAGTCTGAATTTATACGAACGTACGGTTCTGAGTCAGTGATTAGCGTCTTACTCAATGTTCTGCAATAGGAAAGCCAAGAAAGTAACACAATGAATTGATCATAGGTGAAAACTGACGGATCATATTTTCGGCGACACCTTGTGATCGGAGGTAAAATGGGGTGCACGAGCCCCAGCTTAAAGCCATGAGTAACAAATCAGGACATCCCTCTTTGTAGTTTACTACCCCTCGTCACCATGCAGCTTTTCTCTTTTCTTGAACGTCGCCGGTCGACCACAAGTTCCAACCGTCCCAAAAGCGAGGTAGGTTAATGAACAACGATAACAAATCACTGTCTGATGCACTCAGTTTCAGGACCAAGCTGCACAGAGGAAGACGCTGGCCAAATCTTCAATGCTCATGCGCTCTGCTTCATTAATTAAAGCTAAACTAACGGGTACAAAGCGCACACCTTCGCCAAGAGAATCGGGCAGGCCAGTAACTTACTACGTGAAGGAAGACCTCGCTGCGCGTTCCGGATCTTGGAGATACTCTGGATCCTTTGGGAGTTCAGAAGAGTACTTACCGAAGCGCAAGGCGTCACTGAAACGCTTGCTACGACATCTGCGGTCACTGTCGAGAGACGAGCGGTTAAAGACATGTAATCAGGAGGAGTTGACTGAACTGACGTATCTACTGAAGCTCAAAGAAACGGAAAGCATACAGTCAGTTGGGGCAAAGAAAAATATACGGGTGTGTCAAGGAAGTCATCGGCAGTCAAGGGAGGTAGAGATCATCGATCCGTCTGTGGCCGGTTGACATGCGATTCGTTCAGGGTTCCAGCTTATACTATTATTTCCTGCCTTAAGTACCGCTTGTTAACCAGGAACTAATTTTGATGAAAATTTAGCTATAGTTTATTATTGAGAAATTTTAAACGGAAGTAGCAGGGAGAAGCGTCGGGAGTTGTGTTGCTCCCAGAAGTGGTTGACAAGTTGACATGTGTGTGACCTCATGTGACTCCTTTTCTCCTTTGACTAACCGTCGACGACGACTGCACCTCGTCTTTAAAAAATTACTCTCTATCTGAAGACTTTGCAACTTTCCCCCAGGCGTTCTTCGTCGGTGTTGTGCCCAGCGCCATGTCTGTCCCTCCTGTCGCTGTTTTGTGCGTTCTCCTCTTGTCAACGTCCGCCTTCACATCTCATTCCTTCCAGAACCAAGAAAATCAGGATAACAGGTACAAAATACATCTCAAGTTTTTGGTCTAGTTTCTTGATCTAACCTTTCCCGTCAGTGGTTGCTGCGGACGGTCTTTCAAAACGAGATGTTTTTCGACTCCCCGACCCATTTGCAGTTATTACCGTCGACGCTGAACAGACCCACACGACGAGTGTCATAAAGAAGACACTCAATCCTTATTGGAACGAGAGCTTTGATATGTGCGTGCCGGTTGTGATACTGGTTGTGCGCAATGTGTAGAAATCTAACACTACAACAGTATGGTCAAAGAATCGTCTGTCGTCGCAGTTCAAATCTTTGACCAACGTAAGTTCAAGCGACGGGATCAGGGGTTTTTGGGCGTTGTAAACGTGCGAGTTGTAGATGTGTTGGACTTGGAGCAGGATGGACATGGTGCGTTCGCTATCATTGATGCCCTCCCAGGTACACTCTTATCCCCCAAACAGAAATGCTCACGCTAGATCTCAAGAAGTCGAACGACAATCTTGTCGTTCACGGAAAGTTGATCATGTATCTTTCCACGAATGTTTCGCAGCCGATAGCCAATCCTGGGCCGTCGCAGGTCAACGGTCTAACCACTGCGCTAACTGATATGGGACTTAATCAATCGCCTGGTGCCAGTACTTCTAATCTTGCTTTGCAACCGGGATCAAGCACCGCCCTCTCCCGTTCCCCGAGTTCCCACGCCACAGCAATTGAGAGCACGAGTCCAGTCATGCTTTCTTCTAATGTGTCTCCGACTGCCACGACAGAAACAGAGCAAACGTCCTCTCCATCCCGCCCAACGAGCTTAGGTTCTACGACCTCCCAAACGCCTGCTCCCTCCTCAGTGACTGCCGCGATGTCCAATTCAACGGGTGGCACCGCTTCTTCCGGAACTACTGCGCAAACTGCTCAGATGCGTAATTTCAACCCCAACGTCGACCAGTATGGACCATTGCCTCCAGGGTGGGAGCGTCGTATCGATCCACTTGGTAGAACGTATTACGTGGACCACAATACGCGCAGCACAACGTGGAACCGTCCTTCCTCAAACGTTGCCGTGAACAATAATGCCCAGGACAATGAAACTAATGCTGCCCGTGATCAACACTCCCGTCGCATCCTAGCGGATGATCTCCTCGAGGCCAGTAATCCCACTTATCGGTCGTCATCGACGTCTACGTCAACATCGCAACCCGCTGCAGCAGCCACCGCGATCTCTACTGGGAATACTACGGCTGGAAGCGGTAGCCTTCCCAATGGTTGGGAGGAGCGCTACACACCGGAAGGCCGTCCATATTACGTTGATCACAACACACGTACTACAACCTGGGTTGACCCCCGAAGACAAACCATCATCCGTGTTATGGGTCCACAGGGGCAAGGGTCCAATCTCCAACCGCAAACCATCTCTCAGCTTGGACCTCTGCCCTCTGGATGGGAAATGCGGCTTACGTCGACAGCGCGAGTCTACTTTGTGGATCATAATACAAAGACGACGACTTGGGACGACCCCAGATTACCGTCGACTCTCGATGCTAATGTTCCACAATACAAGCGCGACTTTAGGAGGAAGCTCATCTACTTCAGGAGTCAGCCCGCTATGCGCGCGCAGCCCGGGAACTGCCAGATCAAAATCAGAAGGAACCACATCTTTGAAGACAGTTACGCGGAAATTATGAGGCAAACACCGAATGATCTGAAAAAACGACTGATGATCAAGTTCGATGGCGAAGATGGTCTAGATTATGGCGGTTTGTCGCGGTACGTTTGTCGACGCATTGTTACTTTTTCTGATAACTTCTTAACGTTGAACCTCCAGAGAGTTCTTTTTCCTTCTCTCGCACGAAATGTTCAATCCCTTCTATTGCCTCTTTGAATACTCCGCCCATGACAATTATACCCTACAGATAAATCCCGCATCAGGCGTGAACCCGGAACATCTTAATTATTTCAAATTCATCGGTCGTTGCCTGGGTTTGGGCATTTTCCATCGCCGATTCTTGGATGCCTATTTTATCGTTAGCTTTTACAAAATGATATTGAAGAAGAAGGTTACACTGGCCGACTTAGAGAGCGTTGATGCAGAGTTACATCGTGGCATGACCTGGATGCTGTAAGTTTCCATCTCTTATCTATGTTATTCCTCCCATTTTTACCTTGTTGATAGTGAAAATGATATAACTGGCGTTATCGACGAAACGTTCACCACTGTGGAGGAGCGTTTTGGTGAGATGGTTACCATTGAGCTCAAGGCTGGAGGTGCCGATATCCCGGTCACTGAGGAAAATAAGAAGGAATATGTTGATCTCATCGTTGACTATCGTATCTCCAAGCGCGTTAAGGATCAGTTTGAGGCATTTATGTCAGGTTTTAGCGAACTCATTCCTCTGGATCTCGTCACAGTCTTCGACGAACGAGAACTCGAACTATTGATCGGTGGTATGTCAGAGATTGACGTGTACGTGTTTTATCCGCCAATTCCTTGTTCATTATTTTTTCACACGGTCTTTGACAGGGATGATTGGACCAAGTTCACCGATTATCGTGGCTACGAAGTGAATGACGAAGTCATTCAATGGTTCTGGAAATGTGTCCGCAGCTGGCCGCCAGAACGTAAATCCCGCCTTCTCCAGTTCGCAACTGGCACGTCTCGTATCCCTGTCAATGGATTCAAGGATTTGCAAGGCTCTGATGGACCACGTCGCTTCACTATTGAAAAATCGGGTGACCCATCGCAACTTCCAAAGAGTCATACCTGCTTCAATAGAATCGATTTACCTCCATATAAGGATTACGCAAGTTTGGAGCAAAAGCTCACACTGGCCGTTGAGTATGTCCTCTTACCATGTTTTAGTGACATTCGGCTCATCCCGTCTTCGCAGAGAAACTGTTGGATTTGGACAGGAATAGATGTTTTGATTGCAGTTAGTTTTGCTCTATGTTTCATTTACCCCTGTAGTTTTCACTCTGATAGCATTGTACTCCGACCACCATCTATCCTATGTCCCTTGTTTTTTTTGTCCGTCGTTGTATCTTGGATAGCAAGGTCTGTCCATGATATTGAATATCCACTTTGGTTTCACTTTTTTCCCATATCTGTGACTCTACTGCTTATCTTCAGAGAGTTTTTATGTTTCTTAATCGTAGTGATAGCTACAATGGATACCAGATATTATTATTGGCTAAGTACTGAGATACTGGCAGATATAACGAATGTGCAGTAGAGTTCGGAAGATAAGTTGTTTACAAAACGTAATGACTGGGAAGGCGTTATCGTTTTTCAAAAGCAAACGCAATGTAGATGTCTGATTTTAATGGATTAGTGGGTCAGAAATGTCAGGAAGTGATAGGACAAACTAGCAGCTTCCCACTGATCTTCGTCCATGGAACTTTCCCCGTTTACATCGACCACCTTCATGCGGACCATCAGCGGTCCAAATTCCTGGTGATCTTGGTTCTCCGAAAAGACGTGGTGGAACTCCTCTTTATACACTGGGTATAAGTTGTACTCTGCGGCCAATCTGAAAAACAGACATACGCAGGTGTATGATCAGGGCGTATGATAAACAATGAAGGTTAGAGGAGGCACCCACTCAACAAAGTTGTCCCAATATACAACATACTCGGGTACATTTTCGACGGCATCTTGCAAGAAGAACCAATACTTGTGCCCAAACAATGATCTCTTATCGCGATTCTCAAATCTAATCTTATACACCGAGTTACCGAAAGACAAGTCCTTCGCGTCCGATGGTAACGCATCGAGGTGTTCTCTGAGATGCGATTAGGACACAGCTAGCCCATATTGATCGGAAATGACGTACAACAAGAACTCGGCATTCGGTATCGTGCCGATAAACGACCCGCCTCTCCGTAAATACCGACTGACATTGTCCAACATGCAACGCGTCTTTCGTTCGGTTTCGAAAGCGTAATGCATGCAAAACTGCATGGATACGACATCAAACGGTTCACCACTTAGGGGAACGTCGCTGTCATATCCGTACGACTGATCCATACCCAGCAGATCTGGAGAGAAGGCATTCGTCAATGGTTGTGTGTAACAATCCAATGCGGCAAAAGTTGCAGCAAATTTTGGGGGACGGAGCGACTCCCATCTTGAACGTGCTTGGTCAACAGATATAACGGCGATATCTACCAAATACGGAGACGAACAAGAATTGTTAAAGTTAGGGGTAAAGTAAACGGCAAACGTACCGACACCCACAAGCTCACAAACCCGTGCTTTCGCCCATTTTGTCATATCGCCGCCTTTGCCGCAACCCATATCAAGAACCTTTCCGGACCCAGTATTTCGAAAACCGCCGCGGAAACTGCCATTGCTGTTTCCGGTTCTCGACTTTGACGTGGCCAATGCTGGATGAGCGAAGCGTGAAATCAGCACGGACTTAACCCAGTTGTTAAAATTCTTGAGGCCGATAATGGGTGATTCGAGACGCTGCACTACGCCCACGTCCGGTCGCGAGTTATCTGCAATGGGACATTATTAAGCCATATTTTCTAAGCGTTGAATACAACATACAATGATCCACAACGACCCCGACATCTCCTGCCAGCTTCTTCTGTGGTGGTTGGTCGGTATCCGGGTGGGGTTCTTCGTTTCTTCTTCTCTTCTTAGCCTGCGAGATTTGCATTGTACCACGACCTCGGTATCGATAGTCTCTGTATGTTTCCATCTCTGCATGCGAAAGGGGGATCATGACAGAGGTGGGAGGCGTTATCCTGACTCGTGGGGCATACGGTATAGACGAGGAAGCAGGTGGTGGTGGAGGGGGCATGGAAGATTGCGTGTGGGTTGAGCGCGGTGCAATCGTGGCCTGTGTTGCAAAGGACGCGGAAATGGAGGAGGAGGACGAAGACGGCCGCGAACGAGATATTGGCGAGTCGCGTTCACGTGTTGGTGAAGGACTTGAAGAAAAAAAAGTTTTCCTGGAGGCAGATGGAGTGTCAAGAGCAGCCGACCGTGTCAGGGGCTGAGACGTATCAAGTTTGTTTTCGGGGTCAGTGTGTAAGATATGTGACAGAGTAGAAGATCTCGAAGGTGGCGGAGTGGGATGGGCGGGTTCGTGGGCGTCAGCAGGATTGAGAAGATCCAAGATTGCTGTGGCTCTTCTTCCGCCGAGGGACGGGCTTGCCAACGGTGAAGAAACAGAGCTGCTCGGTGATGGCAGTGGGAGTATCGGGGCGCCGACCCCGATTGGCGAATTGAGTACAGCATCCCGGACAGGATCAAACGCCGGCATCGTATCAGACAGCGAGCAGCACTCTAATTATCTCAGCGGGAAACTGCAAGACTCTCGACTCACTGCCGCTCTCGACGATGATGATAAAACAGTTCAAAATTTAGCGATTACATCACGTAAGCAACTACACTTTAGAATCTCGCCTCAAACCACGCCGTAAGGTCACCCGTGGACCGCTGTATGTTGTCAGTACGCGTTCCCACCGTCGCTACGTTTGCTCACCTCAATGTATGCAATCCGTGCACGGACTCCATCCAGCACTTGGGCCAGGCCTTGGTTATATTTGGAGGTGTCCTTGTCCTAAGTCCCAGTCAGTGAGATCAACGGACTGACGCACACATTCTGCTCTTACCTGGAAGAACTCAACGATGTCAACACGATCTTTCTCGGTGGAAAGGGTACCCATCGACAGCTGGTGAAGTCTCAGAGAGGCGGTGTACGACAAGTTGCGAGTTACATACCTCGACAAGAGATTTCAATGTAAAAGTAGCTTCGAAGCGTTTATACAGGGCATCGTATTCTTCCTTGAAGTATTGTGCCAGTAGTCGTCTAGCCTTGGGATTGCTCGAGAGGCCGCGGAAGAAATACACAACGTCTTGATCTCTCGCCTTAGTCGAGATGAATTTGAAGGTCTCCTTTACTAATGCAGGATCCTCTGCAGAGCCCATCGCTTGCCTGTAGTTTGTGTAAGTTAGCACAGAAACACGATGAGGCAACAGTATTAGAGGTACATTGCGGCAATCCGTTCGGTAGGCGTCTTAGCATTGTCGTGGATTTTGACGGCGGCATCGAACTCTGCCTTTCCACCGTGTCGTACCGCCTACAGGCAGGAATAAAGCAATGGGCACGGTACATGAACATTTAAGTACTTACTGCGGCGAAGATCACGCGCTGCAGATCGGCCGGGATTCTAGAATCGTCCCCTGTCATCATGAAATGGGCAAATCGACTTTGTAGTTCTTTGATGACCCTGTCAAATGGAAGCAATAACGTCAAACGTTTGCAGAACACGAATGACATAGAAAGTAGTTGAGATTCCAGATCAACATCGCACCACAGGATTCTGCTCGAGTCAAAGAAACAACACCTACCCTTCATCTTTGGCGACAGCGGCTTGAGAAATGGCACAAGTACGCAAAAGCGACGTATCCACGGAATCTGTAGATAAGTATTCAAAGCCAAGCTTCTCCACCAACGGGACAAAAAGAGCCTACAAGACGGAACCGATTATATTCAATGTCTAAGAAACATGCGAACGGTCCGACGTACCCTTCGGAGAGCATTGAGTTTATCTACAACCTGTGGGTGCTCCCACCAAATTGACACCAAGCCCGAAAGGCTCTCCGAGATCCCAGACCAAACGAGGTCTACAGAAAGATTGAGACAAAAGGAGTAATGGAAGAGCTCCTACTTACATTCTTTCTCATTTTTCAATCCGTCAATGAGGGTTAAAGCACTGCTCAGTTTGGCAAGACCGGCCTTAGAGAGCGCCATCGCGTCATGCACCAGGCCGATGCGATCATTCAATGAAAAGATGCTGTTCTCTTTTGAAGCTTCCTCTGCAATTTGTGAAAGCCTCTCAGGGGTGTAAAGGACCCGGTCTAGGTGAAATGAATGTTTCAATACTGCCGGTAATAAGTGCCAGAAGCTATATGACTTACAGACGCCAACGGTACCAGAATTCAGCTTAAAGGGCTTGGAGGTATCCAGTTCAAATGTCTGCTCTCGTTCTCTCAAAACCGCCTCCTTGTTAACAATCGGCTTCCCATCCTTGTCAGCAGTGACAATACCCAAAGGAACGTTCCTAAATTTGTTTATCGGTTGATGAGATGTGACAAAACTGGCGTACGAAAAGCGATATCCTACCAAATAGTCTCATTGTCTTTGGGCTCTGCATGGCCAGTCTCAAGGAAACGATCTTGGCGGACCGTGATTCCAGTCGGGGTTTCCGTGACGGAAAGCACGGGGAAACCTATCTGAGCACCATTGCGCAAGTCAGGTCTTCTGTCGTTTAAGGATAGCGTCATTCCAAGCAAACCTTGGTAATCCAATTATCCATAAAACTGATGATGTCCTTCCCTAATGTTCAATAAAGCCTGGATCAGACGGGGGCAATGATATCGTGTCCGAACAAACCTGTTGCAGCTCCAATGCCTTCCCATAAGTCTTTGGTGACACTATTGGCATATAGCTTTTTCTTGAGATAGACCGAAACGCCTTTCAAGAAAAGTTCTTCGCCGACGTAGTTGGAAAGCATGCGGAGGACTGGGACACAGTTGAGCTCGAAGGCTGCAATGTAATTTACAAGAACTGACCGGAAGCAGCCTTGGAATAGGAAAGGCTATCAAAGATCTCATCAAACGTCAGCTGAGAAATCAGGATTTGAGAAAATCAAAAATACCTGGTTGATGTGATTGGCATCCGGACAATCGACTTCAATAGGATGGGAAGAGAGCTTTGAATCGAGACTGAGAGCCCTGTTTAGGTGATCTGTTATGAATTCTGAATCGACTTTCCACTCTGGGAACACTCTGGTGTGGACGACTTCAATTGTGACTTTTGATAACTTTGAAAGATACATACTTGTCTGTATAATATGACATCAATCAAGCAGATTGTCAAATGAAAGCATCCATACCTGCGATGATTACTTCGCCCATCTAGAAAATTTCATCAAACCCCAGCATTCAAAATTGAAACCAGAAGCACGAACCAGGGTTGCAAAGCCTGTCCAATACACGCTTTCGTGAGTAGTGGCATTTTTGCAAGGGCGAAGAAAGCCTACCTTCGTTCAAGTATAGATAGTTCCACCATTCCATAGTAGTGATGTTCCCAAACCTACAAGGAGAGATCAAGATTCTTCTGCTTCTCGTAACCAATTACTTACCACATGTGAGCGACTTCGTGACTTTGAACTGCCGCAACCCATTTCTTTGCATGAAGATCTGCTTTCTGAGGGTCAAGTAAAAACGCATTCGTTCGTCCAGTGATCAACCCCCAATTCTCCATGGCACCTAACTATCGTTAGTAAATACATGTGCAGTCGAGAAGGGCGTTCAACCTGCATCGAAATCGGTAGCCTGGTATTCAATCAAAATGTCATCAAAATCAGAATGCCACGGAAACATACGACTAAGGTATCTAGTTTGGGGAGAGGGTACTCCACGTCAAAGACCTTTTCGTATAGGGGAAGTACGCTAGCCTTGACATCAAGTGCGAATTGAGCTTGGTGAATGACGTCGGCAGTGGCTGGAAGCTAACTTCAAAGAAAGTCAGGGTAAAACGCGGAAGTTTCGTACCATAGATTTTGAGTGGGATAGTCTTTCCGCTTAGAGGCATAGTGACAGACTTTTCGAGGTGCTCGAAATGTCCGTTGGCGAAGGCGACGATGTAGGTGGACATGGGAGGAGTTTTCTCGAACTGAGTAATTTTCCAGGTGCTATCCAGGGATGAGTACAATCTAGCCAAGTCCGGGTGTTCGTTAGGTTTGGAGACCGTTGGTGAATACACTTCTTCAAAGATAGCAGGCATGTTGCTGAGGTTGACGGTATCAGCACGCGAAATCAACGTCATAGCGAAGGTGGCCTTCAGCAGGGGTTCGTCCCAGCACGGGAAAGCTCGACGGGCGTCAGTAGGCTAGAAAGATAAATGAGGAACAAGTGTGAAACTCAGGAAAGAAGCGACTTCACTTCAAATTGTGTCAAAGCATATGCTTTCTTTTTCCCATCGACTTCATACAAGGACTTGTAGTATCCCGTCATGCTCCCGGTAAGCTTACCTGAAAAACCGATTTTGAGTTGGGCCAGGGATCCAACTGGGAGAACCTTTGGAAAGTTATAGGTGATACGCTGAGCGTCATTGTTAAACGTCTGTGCCAATTGCTCTTGTTCGATGTTCAGTGCATTGGAATAGATCGAACTAAATTGAATCATTTGATTCATGAAAACTTCGTGCGTGGGATGAGATTGCGGAACGTACGCTTTCCCGAGCTCGAGAGCCGTTGCGTTCAATGTGATGGAAGAAGTCTCTTGTAGAACATCCAAGCTAGTATTCCGTAAGATGATGTGAAAGAATCGAATATCCAGGCACACCTGATATTCACGAATCCCTCGAATTCCGACTTCTCTAAATCTGTTTTGATGGTGACGTCGTAGTGAAGAGGCCTCACGTTTGTTGGAAGACGATACTCGTCATGGTTTTTTGGGACAGCCGGGGGTCCAGGAGGCGTAGCCATTTCAGGGATAGTTGAGCAGTAGCGGATTGAAGATAAAACTGGAAATCGATAGGAAATGGGTAATCGATAATTGTTTGGTATCACCGATAGTGACTGTGCCTTTTGTTGTCTGATGACCTTGTGGGACCAACGCGTTTTGCCTGTATTTCCGAGACGAGTTGCCGAATCCGGAGCTGGCGTAGGACGAGTGTGGAAATATAATACGCCGGTGCGCAACCTGCCCGAGGCAAATTCGCTAATCCATTGCCGCCTCAGACCTTGCTGAGGGAGCGTCGACGTCAAGAACATCAAATTTTCATTTCAGGGTCAGCCCGGTAAAATTCGTCTCGGCGTCATCGTCTAGTTACATTACATACTTTACATGCTCATGACTGCTATACACACACATGCAGACCACACACATTTGGAATTACAGGAGGACAGACATACACACCAAGCAAGCCGATCCAGCAAAAGCAGTCAATTTTCAGAGTTTCAGCTGAGGATTCAACAAGACAGAAGGAAGAGGCGTATTGAAAAAGTTGTTGGGAAATCTTCGTGAAAGGCTGTTGCGATTGTGTTCTTGAATGGTCGCTGCGAGAAATGTTGCGGTTTTTTGTTTATTTTCGCGTTCGTCTTTCAAGCCCTGGATGATCTTACGATGGTAGCTTGCGTATTGCGCTTCGAGGTTGACAAAGTTGTTGTGATGTTCGGCGCTGAAGAAATTTCAACATGTCAAGCCAAGTACTCTGCCTATGTCATACCTTTCAACATGTATCTCCTCCAAATGCTGGGCCGTTTCGCGGAGAATGGCTCCTTCTCCGGCCCGAAGATCTTTGCTGACTTTGTTGAAGCGATAAGAAGACTTATGTTTCATGACCTATATTTAGGGATGATATCCTGTTGAGAAACGAAATTTGAGCGCAATAATCTACCTTGTTTATCTCGTCTAATATCTGGTCAATATAACAGGGATCAATGTTATCTGACAAAATGCATGGAACCAGTCTCTTACGCCTAGAATCTTTGGCATTGAATCTGCTTCGCATTTATTTGCCGTCTGCTGTACATACTCAGTATCAAAAGGCTTCTGAGCATGGGACTGCGAGTGCCGATATTTATTGCTTGCAAAGGAATTTTCTGATAAAAGATGTTAATCGTAACGAATTGGGCATCTGGAGACTTTACCCTTTGCCTTGGAGTAATCTGGAGTTTCGAGTTCCAATTCAGTAGTATCACAGACGGAGTGGATGTCAAACGACGCCGAAGGCGAAAATGAAACTCGGGGACGATCTGCTTTGGGCAAATGACGCGGTTCAGGTGATGATATGAATGTTAACGCTGATGCCAACGGCTCATGATTTGAAACATTCTGGAACGGAGAAGGCGCCGCAGGTGCCTCTATTCTGAGCTTCGAATGCCTTTCTACAATGCGTGTCGCCGTTATCGGTGGAGAATCCTCGGTGAGGTCAATCAAAATTCTAGGTGTCTCCAGCTTAGCCACGCGTGAGCCGAGTCCTGCCCTCCTGACGAGAAGCTAAGGTCTTACCTTTGATTGTTTGGATTCGTCTTTGACCTTTTGAAAGCTAGTAGACTTTGCAAACTCTGCATGCAGACTTCCCTCATGAATACCGGCCACTTGAGGTAATGCTGGTGATATTTGTTTTCCCAGAATTTCCTCCTGAGTGATGGCCTCATGGGATACGATTGTCGGTACTGTTGAGGGTTCTATCGCGCATGTCACGTTTCGAGAAGTATCGGCAGTGAATGGCTGTTTGATGCTGTTGTCATTCGAAGGAGCGCGTACAAGTTTCTTCTGTAGGTGGACTTGCTGTTTGCTCGCATCCTCGTCTTGGAAGGGTTCAACTTTGGACGTAGCTGGATCATCTTTTTCCATCTTAATACCTTCGTCAATGGCATTTGAAACTTTCGCGACCCGTGCAGAGCGGCGCTGAGTGGATTTACCATAGTGCTTGTCCTTGTCTTGGATGACAATCTGGAAAGGAAATTAGACAATGACCTCAGCATATACTTGCAATAGAATTCTTACGTTGTCATGCAAGAGTCCTTCGGTATTGTCCGAAGGCATCCTCACTTCACTCTGCGCTCTCTCTGGTGGAGCGAAGGTTGGAATATACTTGGATGTTTCTACTCTGCTTTGAAGCTTCTTCTTGTCGGGTATTGCCCTACCTGCTGATTTCTTACCACCTTTGACTTTCATTGTGAACACTTTACTTTGCTTCTCTTTTGGTTTGGGGAGAAAATCGGAAGAGGGGACTGAACCCTCTCCAAAAGCGGGATCGGTACCAAAAGGCAAGTTACAGAGCGAAGTTCGTCTTTTTCTAACGCGACGCCTGGCAGGATCTGGCTTTGGCGGAGACTTGTACTCAATAGGAGTTTTGGCTGCTCCGGATCTGATACGAAGCCTTTTGGAATATCGGCACTCACTATCAGGACCAGGAGCATTGTCTCCCCCAAGTTTTCTCTTTCGTTTAGGCTTGATGCGTTCGTTAGCACAAGAGGGTAACGAATCCGGTTTGTGAGGGGAATCGGCCATAGAGTTGGGGTTTAAAACAGGTTGATCAACTTTCCCTCCAACTCGATCGGCCGCTTTGTCATCCGGTAAAGTTCCTTTTACCAAGGATCGACCTTTCACCTTTGAAGAGTAACGTGCATCTGACTCAGTTGAGGCAGACTTGACTGTCGCATGCACATTTTGCAGAGACTTTACTTGATCCGTCTCGACGTCGGATAGGACGATGGTCTTTCTTCTTGATTTAACCTTTCGTACGATTTGGGATTCTTTGTCGGATTCCACGACCTCCAACTGCAAATTTCCGACGGGAGGCAATTGTTTGCCGCGGGGCAGTGTAGTAGATTGTCGTGGAGGAGGGTTCAGTTCCTTGTCGGAGAAGTCAGTCAACTCCTCGTCAGTGGTTCCAAAGATAGAATCGTAGTAAGGGGAGCTAGTTTTTACTGGAGTTCTTCTGATTGGAAAGTCAGAGGGATTAACCAAGGTTGAACCATCCTGGACCTCAGAAACCGCGCATGGCATCAAAGGCGAAGTAGGCAACGCTTGTCCAGTGTGTGATTGAGAATTACTGAGATCCCACACTATCAAGTATGAGTATATGATTGTAGATCACAAAAAAGATGAATACATCGTGCGAGATCTCGTCCTCTGTCCTGAAGTCAATTATCGGCGCATTTAGACCAAGTATACGATTCACTAGAGTAAAATACATGCCTGTGTTGAAACAATAGTATTTTTGTTACTTGAGCCAAAATTGAGATGAACAGATTCCTCGGGTTTTGAGCATTTTTTTCCAGGAAGTTCAATATTCTTCTAAGTCCTTGGCTTGCACCAAAAAAACATAATCACATGACAAGGAAACTCACAACATTTCGAAGTTCCAATGATGACAAGAACCTCGCTGCGTCTCCAGCTGCGATGTCGAAAGCGACAGTCGCCCGTTTGCCAGATGGTGTCACGATGGCGACTTGACCAACCGAGGGCGGCGGTGAAAAGAGAATGGTAACGGTTATTTTTCCATCGCGAGGGGTAGTCACCTTCAAGCTCTCTATGCTCGCATACAAGGCATGCAGAGTTTCAATTTGATCACCCTAAAACAAGTAGAATTCAAAGGTGAAGATCCCTGATCATCAATTCCTGTACCTCGTCAATATTCGCCACGAAACCGAAATGGTCCACATATAGTCGCTCGACGTTGTAAGCTTTGTGAAAATCTTGTATATGGAAATTACTGGTTTTGAAGGGTTGCGGGCTATGCATTTTCAAGCCAAAATCTGATAATTGCTGAGCGTCGTGACTTACAATGATGGCTTTGTATTTCCGAGAAGATCGATGATCTTGATGAAAACGACATCCCAGTTGGCATTTGGTGGCGTCGTTTCAATAATCCTCAGGATCGCATCACCACACGCAAAATTAGCAACGTTAAACACTTCCTGCACAAATTCATTGCGAGTCGTCCCATTAGTTCTTTTGGACGGTAATAACTTGACGATAAGTTCCAAGAGCGCTTCAATAACCAGTATATCTGTAACCATCAATGAGCCTCCAGCAACTAAACCATGGTAAGTCGATACTTTTGCTCTGCGATAACACAAGTCCAAGTTTGGTACTGGTAGATCGTTAATTGGGAGATTAAAATCAAAGGGCTGGGTAACTGACTTACCCTCCAAGTACATCCTTATTCCGCAACTGTGCTTGATTATCTGGATGCAACGTGACTGTTTCGGAAAGGAGCTGGCACAACTAGCACACACTCAAGAGTTCAGAGGTACAAAAGAACGTATTCCTTTGTGGCTCACGATGTACATGAGATCAGGCCCGGGTCTAAAAGTTAGATTCATGCGGGGAAAGAAAACGTCGCGAAGTGTGGGGTAGAAGGAGTTAGCCACGATGTCGCGGGTTTCATCTACGTGCGTGAGATGATAATACAAGAACGTACCCAGCATAGCTTACATGAAGGGTTTGATTCAAGAAAATCCTTAGAAATGAAGCTTGTTTCAATTCTCTTCGCCTCTCCGATGGAGGATTCAGATCATGCTCACCAAAATTCCAGAGAGCAACGAGGCCTGAACAGCCTCCCAATTGGCTACACTGTTTGTTGCGAGATCTTCCAGTAGAGGTAGCATTTTGGCGTCGAAAATTGTGCCAAGGACTGCGACAGCATAACGGATACCAAGAACAAGGAAGGTATTGTACAAAGGTAACAAAGTTTGACGAAGAAGTAGAGACAACCGTTGCGTGATAGCAGGTGACGGTGCATTTAATTCCTATGGTTCTGGATGAGCATACATAATGGAACAGATAATAAAGCCTCACAAGGAGCTTTGCAATCGAGTCGAGTTGTTCAATTGACTTTTCGAGCTCAGGAGTGAGCTTCACTTTTTTCGATGCGACTTTTATTGCTTGCGCCGCAGATAATAGAATTACACCATCTGCCATGGCAGTTAGAAGATGATAGATTCAGCAATGAACGGATAGTCTGGATTGGGTCAGTGACTTCATGGTCACGTGCTTAGTTAGACGAGAGACGCGCCGAGCACTCTTTCCTCAGTTGTTCTTCCTTCACTGAGACGGACACTGAGGATATGATTTCCTGTCGCGTAGCTCTCAGCCAGGTCTGGCACAAACCAAATAAACCGAAGACCAGGACGAGATTCCAGACGTGACGCTCACGTGAGTGCCGTTTTTCACATCTCGAGCATGATGTGCCTGACCATGCTCCCAATAAACAATAAATGACGCCTTTATCATCATTTGATCATGCTCTGCATTTCCCCAGTGCGGCGTGGATCATCAGAACCTTACCGTTGTCCTCCAGGACCAGTCTGTTTTGGGCGACCGGCAGTCAGATTTTTCGTTCCTCCGTTCATTTCACGTTGATGGGGTCTTAGTTGTTGATTTATAAACCTACTTTCTATGAGAACCGAGAGTCGAATATGTAAAACAATACAAAATATGTGTTCAGTCACTGCTGGCAGCTGATACTTTCTCCTTGGGAAATAGGAAAAAAGAAATGTGTCATGCCATTTCTTGTGCATATATTGTCAAGGGAAGAAGGCATTTTCCATTGTCTCATGCCTTTTCCCCTTGGAAACAGGTGCACAAGAAATGCATGACACATTTCTTTTTCTCTATTTTCTGAAGAAAAAGTATTGGCTGCCAGTAGTGAGTCCGTACCTGGTTAGTACTTATAAGTACGGAAAACAATTTGAGACGTGAGAACCTGATGGCCAGTTATTGATCTATAAATATGTCCATAATCTTGATGCGTGAGTCAACCTTCACAACGGGCTCACCTACCGGTTGGACGCTGGTCTGACCTAGTCGCAAGATGGTTGGCGTAATTGAAACTGGAGCTTTGAAAAACTCTTTCGCGTCTATGTTGTCTGATATCAAAGTGACTTCATTCTATTAGTCCTGTCTTAATCGAGCTATACTAAACGTTTCATAGTCTCCACGGATCCAACGAAAATACCTACGCAAGGTCTATTTCCTTATCCAATGGATTGACAGCAATTTACTTGTTTGTTAGTATTCATGGTTGCCAGATGTCTTTCGTCTGAAAGGCAGTGTAAGTAGGAACCTACTGTTCCGGTTCTTGGCAACATTAACAGATCCTTGTCTGCAGATCGTTGGTCGCATAATCGGCCCTGTGCTTACGGTCACCATTTTTGCTTCCTTTGTTGCATATGCCAAGCAGCAAGGTTATGAAATGTTGCAGACAAATAGCATTGTCCCCCTTCTCTCGGTCGTGGTGAGGTCATTGAAAGATTACTTTCCTTTCATATCTCAGAATCTACTCCGCAAATAGGTCGGCCTTCTACTGGTCTTTCGGTTCGTGTCATCTATTACATTATTCGTCTTCTCACGTTTATCTCGATAGTAACGGGCAAGTGGCTTCTGGATTGGTCTCGACCCCTCTTCACTGATTTACACTTTTACAGTACTTCATATGATCGCTACTGGGAGGGTCGAAAATCTTTTGCAACTTTGACGTCCAATATCCGCAACCTTGCGCGCCAAATCTGGGTCAGCGTCGTGCTTCCTCCGACTGATGTTCAACCTTCGCATATCAAAGGAAAAACTCCCACCACGGATGTCACCATGTCGCAGCTTCGTCACAGGAAGATTGAGGCTGTCAAGCTAGCATTCTCCTTCGCATTCGCAGCTAAACATTATCTGCGTGGAGAAGACGGGATTAAATACGACGACTACGCTGGTGTATTGCCACCATCGTTTGCTCGTTTCGATGAGGTCGGTTATAACGTGGAACACACGTCGAAAATGTCATACTCGGCAACCCGCAAAGATTCTAATATCTCGGAAAACAAACCTGGGACTTCTGCCCCCAACCGCAAGCCAGATGCCACTAAATGCGTGAAACACAAGCACAGTATGCAGGATACATCTGGCTCTGACAGCGTATCCCCTGCAACACCCTTGCTGGGTAGCGCGCATCACACTGTTGAATTTCACGCATACGCTGACAAAGCTTCATTACCTTTACCTTTGGTGCAAGTATAACTAATAACAGTGTTCTTTAGTATTTCTGACTCTGCGTCATGCAGGATTGCGTCGGAACTTAATCGTATACTCTTCGGTTTTCGGAAGGAAGGTTTCCTAGAGACTATTGGCCCTGCTGGCAAGTCTTGCTGTGTATGACAATGTTGAGAGTCTAATATGTATTTACAGGAACGAATACTCTGATACAGCTGTGAGTCTCTAGTCACCTTTCTGACTTTAAGGTTCACCCGAAGTCAGGGTTTCGAGCATGACAGACCAACTCACTGCTATGGAACGTATCGCGAATACCCAGATACCCGTCTCATGTTTGTTTCATCCATTACGCCTTGCCACAAATCGCACTCAATCACACTTAATCACAGATAGGGTTCATTTGAAACAATGTGTGACTCTCTACCTTTTTGCACTACCTTTCGCGCTAGTGAGCGATCTTGGATGGACTGCCGTTCCTATTGTTACTGTTGTTGCTTTCACCTTTATGGGCATCGAAGGCATAGCCGAAGAGATTGAAATGCCTTTTGGTTTGTTGATACCTCCTGTTGGTGACTTGCTCTCAGCTTCCATCTTTCTAGGCAATGATGATCGTGACCTTCCACTGGGTATTTCTTTTTCAACTCTTTCAACAGTTTTCCGTTTCTAATATGAGTTGCATAGACCGGTACTGTCGAGACCTTAAGGAAGAAATGGAGTATGTTAAGACTTTCTAACCTTGCTATAATCTCACGCGAGAAACATTTAGCTATATTTTTGAAAGGATTCCCGAAGGTGGCGAGGGACTCCACGGTTACGACGATGGAGAGGGCGATGATTAATGCATGCCTGGGATTCCACACAATTTGAGAAAGGAATTTGCAACTCTAATATCATGGACGATGGACTTTGAGGAACATGGGACTGGTATCTCAAAAATTCACAACGAAGGAGAAATAGTATGAAATATCACCACATTATTAATCCATACTTCTACTATTGAAATTCTGGCGTGCAAAACTCGCCAGGCCCATACGGCTACAAAAGACACATCAGAATTATACAGGAACAAGAGCGATGAGATAGCGCACTTTGCCAGTCAAATTCGTCAAGCCTGCTGAGTTCTCACTGGTTCGTCTTCCGCTTTGAGGTCCCGGTTTGGGCTTCTCTCCCTTAGAAAAAGCATCCAGAACCTTTTTCGTAGTAGTAGGAGTTAGGTCCTCCTTTTGAATATGTGAATTTCATCAGAGCAGATGAGAAAGTGCGGAGCGTACATAGAAGTCATCCCCAACGACCATCATAGGCGCATTGCTGCAAGCTCCTTGACATTCAACTTCAATAACAGTGAATTTACCATCCTTTGACGTTTGTCCTGGCTTGATACCTCCGGCGTGTGCCAGGCAAGTATCAAGTATTTCGGTAGACCCACGTAGCATGCAAGGAGTGGTAGTGCATACTTGAACAAAGTGGGTACCGATAGGCTCCCTAGATTATACCATGAGTACGGTATCTGAAGAGCAAAAGGTACTCCTAACCTATTGAACATCGTATAGAAGGTCGCGACCTCGTATACACGCATAGGGGGCATCTCAAGGAGTTTGGCAACATAGTTCATAACACTAATGCTTGTCCAACCCTTGTTTTGTCGTTGGCCCAAGTCAAGCAGGGGGATGACAGCAGCTTTTTTGTACTGTGGTGGATAGCGAGAGATGATATCCTGAGCACGCTTCATATTCTCGACATTGAATTCAAATGCGATCTTGAATTTTGAGCGTCAATGAATAGAGAAACACTTATTGGCTTTGCAGCATACCTTGGGATTGTTGTATGGCGTGTCACGGTGCTAGAAATTCGAGTCAAATGATACAAATAGGACGAGGCCGTCGACACAGACCACAAAAAGAGCATCTGATCTCCTTGAGAACGAGGAGGATATGTGACGTCTTGTAGATAATGAAGCAGCAGAGAGACGCTTGGGAAGCGTGGCAGCGAGCATGTCGTTCGTCGACTCGACTACCCGCTCGTCGCTCGAGAAAGTCCGGAAGAGCACAGATCACGTGGAAGTGGCCAATCACGTCCCTCGGATTCAGATTTGAAAACTTGCATATAAGTATTGCCCTCAGCTTGTGCGCATGTTATCAAATTCTTGTTCGTGCCCGCGTTATCGGTCCCTGACTGACCATATCTACACACTCCGAGCGTATTTCTGACATGTCAACCGAACAATCTATTGTTTTGTTTCTCATTTCCTTCTAGGACCACGTGATCGTTGACATGCAGGGCATTGACATGTCACTTTCTATCATCTGAATACTTGGTGGCCAAGGCCTGAGGATTTAAGTGTCCATTCCGCCTTTTGTGTGTTGGAGCCTAAGACGATAGTGCTTAGTCCTAAGTCTGATATTCCATCGTCAATCTCATCGTCCTTGTTACTCTATCGTGGCTTCTAGTGTACCTCCACCCACAATGGAATGCTATTACCGCCGTCATGGTGCAATGCTAAAAGTATCCCAAGTAACACTTGAGTCAGAGCAGCTGGTCCGTCTATCGAGGTCACATAGATAAGTCTCCGGGAAATGAGGGATATACATATCCGTTTTCTCGTCCTTAAGCCATATCGAGGCCTGAGTTTGCAATAATGACACTTTACTTTGCATAGTACAGGACAGGTGACAATGCTTCTTGATGTCTGCGGGAGCACCCTTCTCAGAGTGTGACTCGGACATGTTATCCTGACCATCCACCTTCAAATTACTCCTTCGCAAATTTTCCAATTTCTATATGCCGATCGCCATATACTATAAAGAACAATAATTTCCAATGCATGATGTTAATCTCTGTATAGCTGTTGAACTCGGCCTTATATCGGGTCTACTACTATGCTAAAGTTCTATGCGTTACCGTTCTGTTGTAATCAAGTCCAACTAGAATTGCTGGTCAGCAGTGGATAGTTAGGGTCAGGATGAAGTTGTCTGAATGGGCAGTAATTGGGGAACTCCGACAACAAGTCCTGTCTCTATCATTCCTCCAGTTGATAACTGATAATATATCACCGTCTACACATCGCTGCGATGCTCGAGTGGGATGCGGGTCAATTTGCGCCGAGGAGCAAGAGATCATATGTAAGGCTGGTGACTCTACATTACCCCCTACCCATCCTATCACCAACCCTCCGAATTTATATTGTGTGTCTTCCTTCTTTTGGGGCTCAACGGGGTTATGCGAAACGCACAAGTATGATGGATATCCTCTCGAAGCTTCACACCAATGTTTGTAAATTCATTAGATTGTGGTACATATTGTATTGAATGAATGGCAGCACCCTACATTCTGTATCAGTGTTGTAAGGATGAGTATGGCAGAACCGATAAGCAATGACTGTATAATGCAATGTCGATGATTGGAAACTGTCCTTATGATATAATTTATCCTGAGGACAGTTTGAGTGATTACGTTTCAGCGGTCCAGAATATGTTGAACACATTTGTACACACAAGAATGATACGCTTGACTATGTCGATTATATATAACACAAGTTATATAGAAAATCATAGTTCTTGTTAGTCACAGAAACTTTTATGAAACACACTTCATTTATTGTCAATCAAAAATGATCCCATCTTCAGTACACTCGCTCCGTTTACCGTGTAGTGCGTGTTTTCCTACCATTCGTTGATGAAAGTACCGAGGGCCTGGATGAAGCATGCAAACGATCGCGGATACCATAGATTATATATCAATCATCGAATGTCGAGCATTGACCTGCGCCACCTTGATGTGAATTCTTCAACTTTAAGTAATACCCCCGCTGCCGCCCTCCTTAATTTGATCTCATGTACACCACCGCTCCCTTGTACCTTTATTCCTTTTTCTAGCTGCGCAAATAGGCCTCCCGCCCATTCACCAACACCTAGCAGTAATGTGGTATACTCCAGACCGATAACACGACCACCATCATTTTCCAGACACCCATCCAAAACTATAAGCGCCAATTCCAAAGCCGCAGTAAGAACTGATGCTTCCTTGCCACGTTGTTCTCCACTTTCTTCGTCATCTTCAGTGTCAGTTTCAACACGGGAGACAGGACGGGCACCAATGGTGACAGCAAGTTCCAATGCATCTGGGGCAACAACAGCCAACCATTCGGGGGCGTTTTGAGCGGCATGCACAAGAATGGCAACCGTCCTCAAGAAATGAGAGAGCACGACAGGATTGAGTATGAGACCAGTGCCAGCACCATGATACTGTTGACGCCCTTGATGATGAGCCGTCCTTTCCTCGCGAGTCCTCTCATCTCGAAGGAAGAGCCAAAACTGGTTGATCAGCGGCACGATGAAATACTCAGTGGCCACTTCAATGAATGGGATCACTTTTTGGGACGGCACTAAAGGTGAGACGACCGATGTAGCTGCTGTAGATGATACTGGAGTAATCTTCGATGCTTTGCTGATCCGCAGTCTCCGCTCACGCATGATGCTTGGAGCCTTGTCGACAGACTCGTCTTTTTCTTTCTCAATGGCATGATTACTGATACTATCCATAATCAATGGGATCACCTGCTGTTCAGCGTCGAGATAGCGCTGGTGGAGCGGTGCAGGAAGCAGTCTGCTTGGAAATGTTGTTCGGTCAGGATTGACCTCTGACTTTGGTATCGGTAAAGATGCCATCTCTCGTGCCCCCAGTGCCAAAGAGTTCAATGCAACATAGCGTTGGGATGTCGAATATTGGTTTTTAAAGAATTCTTCAATTAACGCTCTGAGATGATTCCAATCAGAGAAGAAACGATAGGATTCAGACGCACTCACAAGGCAGCCTTTCTAGGTGCACAAGCCACAAGAGCATTTAGAGCGCTTTGCCGCTTTTCCTCGAACCCTTCCAAATCATAATTGTTCTGTAAACCAATTAACCCATATACAAGATTGACCGCGTTTTCATCTGGAGGAGGTATCAGTTGAGGACATTTGGGAGATAAACACACATGGTCCGACCAAGTTCTGTGCCATAGCCCCGTTTTTTTCGAATTAGCTCCTCGGCGTAATTAATTGCCATTTCAACCTTGTCAGCGTCGTGCGGTTCGTTGCTTGATTTCAGCCCACCTGTGTTACGTAACAAGTCTCCAAGCTGGGCGAGATACATGGGACGAGGAACTTCCTTAACACCGACATTTAAGGAAGGATCTTTTTCGATGGCATTGAGCTCTGATGGCGTGGGAGAGGCAGAACGGGAAGAGGAAGTAGAAGCATAGCCAGTCAATGAATCATCAGAGTCATAACCGCTCGGAGGCTCTCTGAATGTGTTCCGCGCTCTTTCAAAGGCTCCGTCAGGAGAAGCAGGGCCTTCTTCGACACTATTAGATCGGACATCTTCTTTCGGCGTGACATCTCCAACGTCAATGTCACAATCTCGACGCTCGAGAAGTAGTCGGAGTTCCTTTGCCCAGATCTTTCCAGAGTCTTCACCATCCCAGTCTCCAAAGTCTAGTTTCTTACCAACACGCTGTGCAACAACTTCTGCCGCGAGCATTCCACACCGACGCACAGATGGGTCTAGATGTCCGACATATATCCCTATACCAGAGATGAAGAGTGGTTTAAGCGAGACAGATGTTATACTTTGCGAGGAGGGAGGAAGATAGGATATCGCGATGAGTAGGATAGAGGTCATGTCTTTGCTCAGTCACAATTAACGGAAGCGGAACACAAAATCATCCTGAACTTACATCGATGTCTGGACAGCAACGAGTGTTTGATATGGTCTGGCGAAGACCAAGTAGTTAGAACTTGGTTGATGAAAACTTCGAGCGCTGCGATACATATCAGCAAAAGTCATTCTAAATCGGCTAATTATGACCTTTTTGATTAGAACATTGTCCTCTAAAGCTGTCAAATAACCAACAGACAAAGATGCGTGCGTATCCCTCATCCCAATCTTTGCTCAGAATGATTCCCATCACGACTTCCCATATTTCTTGTTCTGGCATGACTCTGCCGGTAATACTTCTGAGTAATTCAGCAGCCCTTTTGACTGTGATTCTTCGAGATACGTCAGCGTCCGTTGGGTTCTTTAAAGGAGGAATCGCAACCAGGAGAGACGTCAATATGGATCGCAAAGTCAACGAAGGGAGATCTGAAAGTAAAGAGGACCAGATAGCAGTATAATCTGAAGCGCTCGTCGATGTCATCCTTTCAGAAATGATCGGCAAAGTCACTTGGAAGAAAGATGGCTGAGAGTTCGAAGTTGACTGCGTCACAGGAAAAACACCCATGGTTACAAGCTTGGAAAGAAGATAAGTCACAGAAGAAACGGCATCTGTCACGACAACGTTAGACGATTATACGACAAGTACAAAAGTTGAATGAAGCAACAAACCTCTGGTATCTTCGCTGGACAAAAGAAAGACGAGACGTTCAGTACGCACAGAGACATTGTTATAGTACGTCTTATGTTCTAATTGAGTCGGAACTTGACCCGTTCCTATTGCATTGGACACTTTTGCTGGGACTGACAAGACAGAGCGAACACAGTCTTCCCATGCAAACATCCTCATTGCACTATCAAATCGATTTGCGGTAAAAGCTGCTAAGTACAGTCGGTCCACAGGATATTCATTTGCTAATCGTGCCAGTAGATGTATAGCATAGTTTGTGAGCGGCTGAGATGTTATTGTTGAATAAGCCGTAATTGCAACATCACCAGACGAGGGATGGGCAAATGAGAAGTTGTCCGGACAGAAGTACTGATCCATGAGCGGTGATGCACCTTCTTCCGCTAACCGTAAGTCCCATGTGGGCGCTACGCATTCCAACAAGGCCCGTTGGATAGCTGGAAGATGTTTTTTAAAGTTCACGGAACCGTTGGACAGTTGTGACGTGTTATATCGGCTGTACTTTGGGGGGAGCAGACCGAGGGATCCGAGTGGACCGCACAGGAGAGAGAGCAGCGTCGAGAGGTCGGGTAAGGGTCGTTGGAGCTTGTCAATCACATCACGCAATTGGTCACGAGCAGCGTTCTCCATATCTCCTACTATGAATAGCTCAGATACCTTGCGTCTGTATTGGCATATCCTGGTAGAAAGTCGGTCGCGACTAGCTAGGTCTGACGATAATTTATTCAAATCAAGAATCATCGATTATGCAATAAATAACCTCACAAGTTTATCCTCACCGCACGTGATTCATAAATATCTGGCGATTTCAACCAGAAGTATTATGGGAAGAGGACGCATATACTGGCTTCTGTACTTGGGGCTCACTTCCGTGTCCGAGTCCGTGCTTCATGATCCATGTGCCGCGATTGCTGGGAAGAAATGGGTTCTACCGCGGGAAGCGCGTGCATGTATGTCTGCAACCCCAGAGGACTTTAATATCAAGGACAACGTAAGCATCTTCACTTGTGGCACATAGGATCACTTTGGCGAAGTAGTTCCCAGATCATACAAGTCGTAAATAAGACCCTTGCTTTTCATACATCTGTGAACTACCAAATCCAAGCACCTCCACCTTATGACCGGGATGTCCATGAAGACTTGAAGGCTGATTTAGCAAAAATAAGCCAGAAGAGCTATGAATCTGATTTTGGTTTGCACTTGGATATATACTGCTCCTTTAAGCGCGTAAATGACGGTCACTGTGGGGTGTATAACTATTGCTATGACTGTAATGACTTGATGCCATCCGATTCAGTTGGAGCAACTCATAATGTTCGTTTAGCGCTTTATGTGACATATGTGCCGATACCTCTTGTTCTACTGACAGATTCTGATGGAACACAAAGTGTCTACATTGCACCGGAAGCTTATGCAGTCGCCTCTGCAGAATTCGGAGAGGACATCCAGTTCTGGGATGATGCACTTCCGAAAGACCTTACTGGAAAACTTAGTTCTGTAGGACTTTCTCTTTGTAGTGACGTAAACTCATCGTAAACTCGTCTCTCACAGTTGTCAGGAGCGAAAGTATTACTTATCAACGGAAACGATCCCTTCGTAGCTGTTGATGCCAATGCTTTGGTTACTGGTGGCTACCAGTCGATTGCAACTCGTCAAAATTCGTAAGCTGGCATGCCGACTAGAAGGGTTGTGGATTACTTATTCGACTTCCATCTATCAGATTCTTCGCCAGTTATCATCGCGGTCCAAAGGGATGGGAGTATAACATGGGAAACTTTGCTCAACAAGTCCATCCCCTCGTTGACTCCGTTTCACTGACGATCCAACGCATCAACAGTAGTACTGTTGACCACTTCGTAGTAAGTAGCATGATACGTTTTTCAAAAGGACACGTGTGACATTGGTACTCAATCTGATAAATCAGTTACCATACCGGTCTAGATTTGGGTCTGCCTCCAAGGCTTTTACTGACCTTCCATCCTATTTGGATAACAACTGTCGCGCCACGAACAGAACAAACGGGCATAATTTATACAGCACTGACCTCGAAGCATTAGGAGAAGCCGACTCAATATCTTATTTTCAGCAACAGGCCCCTGTCAACCCCCGAGAGGCAAGGCGACATGCCATGAACGTTATCCTTGACGGAATGCCCATGTCTGACATTAAGCTTCCCGAGGGTTACAGCCACCTATGCCTTCTTTGAAAGAAAGCTACAGCGTGGCTCAATTTTATCTTCTCGAGGATCATGTCACTGGTGTCCTGGCACTTGGTAGCTTTTCTGCAGAAAACTTTACTACCTTTGGGCAAACCTGCTTCATGGCCTTCAGGAATTGAAAGCTAGAGGAGCCACTAATTTGATTGTCGATGTGGTATGTTGTTCATTTTTGCCTTCTACTATTTGAACTAGTTAATGTTTTTGCTATCCAAGACAAACAACGGTGGAGGTGAGTCATCATACTAGTAGTTCCGCACTTCATATTGGTGACCACTCATAGGATATATTTGTATTGCGCATGTGAGATAAGACTAAACCCGGTTGTTCTGAATCTGATCAGTAATTGATTTCACAGTGGCTGCACAGGATTGTGCGTTTCATTTCCCTTTGATACCCAACTACGCAGATCCTGAAAAAAAATCAGATCATCGGTCCGAAGTATACAACCGAACCTCAGGCAGGGTTGGATACTACGATCCGCGCGGGTCCGCTTGCTCAATCGATTGAAAAGAAAATATCCGAAGGCGGGGACCCTGATGAACTCCTGTACTACAATCCAATACAGTGGACCAATGCTTCACATTTGCCATTCTCAAGACCAACTGAGTGGTTTCCACCCACTGTTAAGATAATCAACGGGAATAAGGACGCTTTCTCGCCGAGGTGTGTCTTCTACGCTTGCTTCATTGGTCAATTAATGTCTATGTCAGATTGGGACAAGAATGTCAACCTTTTAGTTGGGATCCTCCTGACAAAGCTCTGTTCGATCCGAAAAACGTCGTCATAGTGTCGAATGGCCGGTATACAGAAATTCTTCTCCCTACTTTTGCGCTGACTTACATGATTCCCGTCCTAGATGTGCAAGTTCTTGCTCATTATCTAGTGTGGGTATTTCTGTCTTTAGGAAAATTACCTTTCTCCTTTTCCGAAAACTAAGACTTTTGAAAACATTTGTAGATAACCATGTCAAAAGGTGATGGAGTTAGGACAGTCGTCATCGGCGGAAAGAAGGGATTTTCTCAGCAGTATTGTGGGACAGTCGGAGGCCAGTCCACTGGATTTACCACCATTGATACTGAACTGAAAGTATGATTTTCCCCCGTACTTTCTGGCTTTTGGCGCTGAACTGCATCTTACAAGTCTACAGGACTCAAGGACCACGAACTTGCGCCGCCTGATTTGTGAGATCATGTATATCTTCCCATCAAAGACCGTTGATTCAGTCGCCCTAGTCTCACGAATAGCGTCCAAGGCATAACATGGAGACTTGGTTTCGGCATTGATAATAGAAATGAGCCAGAAGGTATTCAAATTTTACGCACTCTCGACCACGGACATTCTAAACAGATTCCATTCAGAGTGGCAAGACCATCCTGCTGACTTGAACTTTGAACTGACCTTTGGGAAGTGTGTATCCATCTCTCGATTTTCCTGCGGCAACCTTAACCTTCATTGACAGCGTCAATAACCCGAGTGCGATATGGACAGAGGTTGCAGAGATATTATTTACTTCCCCTCTTTTCCACGTCCAAGGATGAACCTGTTCTATGAGTAGTGGTTTGATTTATGTACAACCTTGAACATCTCATGTTCACTCTCAGCACCAGCACAAATAGGTAAATTCTTGAAAAAAAACATTCATATACAACACAGACAAATGATTAGAGATGTACTCGTACAAAATATACACCAATCGCAAAAGAAAGAGACCCTCATCCTAACCCAATACTTACATACACTCATCACAATCGACGAAAGCAAAACGCAGATATCAACATATATACGGAGACGGAGAAGTACTCAAGCCTATAACCTATCTCAGCATGCCATTTGAGGAGTAACACGATGCAGAATTAACCTTCTGAGAGGCCTGTTTCTTAGGAGAAGATTTGGAAGCAGGCTTGGTCTTCGAAGTAGGTTTCGCTTTGGCAGCAGGCTTAGCTTTCGCTGCCGGCGCTCTCTTCACTGACTTCTTTGTTTCGCCGATGACAGACTAACGAAGGCGCAGGGTAAGCAAGCAGATTACCACGTCGGCTGTCATTACCTTCTTGACTGCTCCTTTCTTTGCGGTGGTCGTTTTCTTCACTGTTGCAGGTTTCTTTGCCGTCGCAATCCTAGCCGCAGTGACGGCTTTCTTAACAGGCTTCACAGTATTAGACTTTGTACCGCTGCGTTTCATCTTCGCAGTCGAGGCGGAAGTCTTGACCTTCACGGGCGCCTTCACTACTGTAGCCTTCTTCAAAGCCATAGGCTTTGACTTCAAGGCTATAGGCTTCGACTTCAAGGCCATAGGTTTCGACTTCAAGGCCATAGGCTTCGAGGTGACAACCTTGGACTTGGTCGCAGGAGCCTTGGTACCTATGGCTTTCGTGGGTGTAGACTTCTTTGAGACGGGTTTAGCATTCTTAACATCGCGCAAAAGATTATCCATCAAAGTCTTCAACAGAGATTAGTTGGCGACAAACCTCCTTCGCAGCATCAATACGAGCCTTAGGTGCGAGTTTAACTTTTCCCGAAGGTCCTGTGCATATACATTGACACTTTTGGCAAAGTCAGATTTAGGGTCCCACAAACCTTTCGGGAGCACAAACATGCCTTTCTCGCTTCCCGAGGTGATTGCGCGATTAAGTTGACTAGCAGCAGCATGGTCGAGTGCGACATGATATGTGGATTCGACGAACTAGGTGACCGATAAAGGGGGCAAAGGAGAACAAAAGCGAACGTCGAGCACGGACCTTCTTGATCGTGGGACGTGAAACACCGGCACGGGCTTCGTCAGGATGAGCGATGATGCACTCCTAGAGCACGATTTGAGAGGCTGAAAAGGAGACGTGCGGGAGATGCAGCGCCTGCCACCAACCTTGATCATATCCATCCAGGAGGGATGAGTCGCGACACGAGACTTGTTCAGGGAGCTATTATTCTTGTGAGAGGCCTTGGAAGTGTTTTTCTTGTTGGCCGTGGGCATGATGTTGATAATTGCAAGATACGGAAGGTGGATGACAGAAACAGCTGAGAAACAGGGAGCACGGAAGACAGGGAAGAGTGGAAACGAGCCGTTTTGTGGCTCCGAATTGCCTAACATCACGTGGTATTACATCGACGCACGGACGCAGGGAAACAGTGCCACAATGTCCAAAAAGGAATTTCACAGTCATCAGACATCCCAGAGCGCTAAGCAAGGAGGAGGAGATATCTGCTCAGCTGTCTCGTGTCTTGTAGGCATGACAGTCACCGGCGTAGGTATCGAGCAAGTTTTGTGGTTCATAGTCGTAGAAAAGGTATGCGATAATTCTTGAATCATGATCATCAGCTCCGTGAAAAGCAAAGTTGTGCAGACGTTGAGAGGAGATCATGTAGATAGTTTGTAAAGGTCGTTTTCGTCAAAGTGGTCACATAGAGAGTTGTGAATCCAGAAGAGACGAATTGAATAGCCGATTTCGGCTCAATGAAGTTGATTATGCAATACGGCTCTCCCACTATCCGTAGAGGTGTACTTCTAACTAGAATACCCATCTAACACGCAACGAAAACTCTATTGTATAAAGATAGAGTGACATATCTACCACTCTTTGCCCAGCCATGGCCTCTTTCGTTGCCGAATATCTGGTCACGGACGACTTGACCATCCTTCTCGGACTCATTGCCGCCACTACCTTCCTGTTGAACAATTTTTATAAGCCCCAACCCCTTGTCCATCCTATCCTTCTAGGCCGCCAGAGTGAGGCAGGAAGAGTACGAAACCCTTCTGAAAGTGCCATCTACAGAAACTATGGAACTGGTCTTATGGGAAGGGTACGTATTCAAGCTAGTTGATTCACATCACGCGAAATCTGACAGCGACATAGTTCCCTGTCAGGCCTCACAAGGACGTTCATCTCTTAACCGATTTTATTCGACCGGAAATCGAGTCTGCTCGTACACTGTGGTCGACACGAGTTGGTCTTATCTCATTACTGACGTGCTGCTCTGATTATTCTCCTTGTAGCTCACAAATCACGCTCTGCAAGATAGGGTCGCATCACTTGGGACCGGCCTCATTCGTCTTGCGGGACTGAAACCCCGCCAATCTCAAGTTTTGATTCTGCTGAATGATGGCCTCGGTGCGTTTACGTCCATGTCTACCTAGCTAAATCTGAACTCTATCCTGTAGAATTTGTCATCAGTGACCTTGCCTTAGCTTCTCACTCTATTCTTTCACACACTCTCTCTTCGTCCAAATTGCTTTCAGCTGTTTTGGAGTCTTCGTTGCCTGATGCGATCATTACTCACACGAACCTTCTCCCTCAAATCCTCGAATTGTTATACGAGGGAGACCGTAACATCAACCACACAATAATTGTAGTTGGGGAGACAACGTCGAAGGATTTAGCATCTGTTGCCAGCAACATCAAAATTCTGGAGTTCTCGGAAGTGGAAAGAGAAGGTGTTCGGGTTACGAAGGTCGTCACCCCATTGCCAAGTAAGTTCTGTAACAGTTGGCATTCATACGAGATTACGTACCTTTATCAGACCCTAGTGATGTGTTCACTGTCTCTCATTCTGAAACCGCGAATGGCCATGTGCAAGCTGTACACCTGACACACGAGAATATCACCGCGGGAGTCGCGGCTACCCGCGCTCTCTTCCCTCTATCACACTCCCTTTCCCCGCTCGATACGTTGGTGTCAGCGCATCCTTTAAGCACTGCATTTGGAAGGGCTATCGCGTACACTGCAGTTTTTGAAGGTACTAGCTTTGCCACCTTGGCAAGTTCCAAGTTGTACCACCCAACCGATGGTGAGTTCGCTTCACAGCTATATAAATTTTGGACGTTAACCCTGCCTAGTCGCGGTTCAAAATAACGTTACAGATGCACTGACTTTCGATTCGTACCCCGTACCGTCTCCGACGATTCTGTTCCTCAAACCAGGTCACTTAGAGAGCATCGTATCTGAAATCACGAAGAAGGCTTCTGAGTCATTCATTCTTTATTCGGTGGCAATGAGGCACAAGCTCGCGGGCCTTGACGAAGGCTTCATAACTAAGGAGAGCCTGTGGGACCGCCTCGTCTTTGATGGTGCGCGGGCAACCGTTCTGGGCGACATGGCACCGACTTTGCGAGGCGTCGTCGTCAGTGGCGGTAAGTTCTGCATGTGCTTATGCTCCGTTCTGAAACTGAATGAAGTGTTGCCTCAAGGACCTCTTGATGCAGCTGTCGTCACACCCGCGAGAATCGCACTTTCCGTTCCTATCGTCAATGCATACACGCACCCGCTCGTCCCCGGCCCCGTCCTCGCGTCGCATCCATTTGACTTACAGGACTTCCCCACTCTGAAGGATTCCCTTGTTGCGCACGTGGGACCACCGAGCGTGAACATTGAGGTGAAATTGATCGGCGTTGATGACGCAAAAGTGGAAAGTGGCGGGGACCCTATGGGGAACCTCCTCATTCGTGGACCATCCGTTGGAAAGCTATTGAATGGTGATGATTTTGTAGCAATTCCCTCTGAGGATGATCAGGAAGGGTGGGTTGTAACAAACGCTCGGGTCAAGGTGCAGAGCAATGGAGCGTTTAAGATATTGTCGTAAGACATTATTAGATACCAAACAAACCATTCTGTGTACAAGTTGAAAATATAGAATCTAACAAGTGTTGCATTCTTTTCGAGTTCGATATAGGAGACAGCAGTGCACCAAGAGTTTTGTTAGGGAAATACTCAGAAAGAAACATGTTATGCCACTTCCAATGCACCAGTTCTGATGAAAGAAAGGCTTTCAAATGAAGTAAAGTGTTTTCTTTATCCAAAAGCTAGCCAGGAAACAAACAACAGATTCTGGCCCCAGCAGTTGAGGTGGTTGTTTATGTCCAATGAGCCTTATGTAAACCACGGCACGCGCTCCACGTGCCCAACGCGTTACGCGTTTTTGGCACAATCAACAAAGTGAAAATACAACACAGCCACTGATATTGCATCACATGACGTATACAAGAGGACAGAGGGGATTTGTTTAAATGAAACGCCCCTCCAAGTGGATCCTTTTCAACCTTGTTTCTAACCCCCATTACCTCCAGTAATTCTACTTCTGGATCTTTATACATCCCATTCTAGCATGTCCTCCGACGCACCAGTATCTTCTGATTCTATCGTCGAGCCAGCTGCTTCCGTTGCAGAGAACAAAGAATCAACCAAGAAGGCGAGGGCTGCAAGGAAGCCTGGAAATATGAAGAAGGTTTCTGCCACTAAGACTAAGGGTGCACTCAAGGCTAAGACGACCAAGGCGGCTTCTAAGGTTGCTAAATCGAGAGTCGCTCCGTCGACATCTCATCCTTCGTGGAAAGATATTGTCCGAGTACGTCGTCTTCCCTAGAATAATGCACCCTATGCCAATGATGTATGATAGGAATGCATCGCCAACAATAAGGAAGATGCTCGTCAGGGCGTATCTCGCGCCACGATCAAGAAGGTGTGTCAGATTTGTCATTGCACATTTGCTATTTGTTTAGTGTAATTGTAGTACGCTGAGGAGAAGTACCGCCTTGAGTCGACGCCTGCTAACATCTACCAACTCAATCGCGCGATTACGACCGGTGCGGAGACAGGCATTTTCTCTCTGCCCAAAGGACCTTCTGGCAAGGTTAAGCTTGCTCAGAAGGCGAAGACCGCTGGTGGCGCTAAGGAGGTGAGTTTGATTACGATTGGATATATCCGTTCTTCTCATGGCCTTAGAACTCCAAGCCACCTTCCAAAGTCGCGGCTAAGCCCGCATCCAAAACTGGTACAACCAAGAAACCGGCCACCAAACCTGTTGCGACAAAGCCTGCTACCAAGCCTACCACGAAACCTAGCACCAAGCCTGCTTCTAAGCCCACTGCTAAGCCTACCACCAAGCCTAGCACTATGAAGACTGTAGGTGCGAAAAAGATGACCCCTGTTAAGAAGACGTTGGCTGGCAAGGCGAAAGCTGCACCTGCGAAGAAACCCACGACGAAACGGGGAGCGGCCAAGAAGGTGAAATTTGTTGGTTATGATTTATGCATGATCGCTGATTGTAGGCAGGCTGTGACTGGGTCGACCCCTACGGCGAGGGCCAAGGCTGCGGCTAAGAAGGGTCCGAGCAAGAAGGCTGGCACGAAGACTGTAAAGGTAAGCCAGGCCTGTTTTGTTGTCGGCTATCATTGATGGGTTGATAGAGTGCCGTGAAGCCGCGGTCAAAGACGGCTGCGAAACCTGGGTCCAGGGCCAAAAAAGTGAGTGGTGACGGCTGGCTTGTTAGTCTGATATTTATGTGCTGGCTTAGGCTGCGTAATTGGTTGATCGGGAATCTTTGTGGATTTGTTTATTCTATTATTGTATCGTGCTGCGTTGTACTAGTAGTGTTTTATATCATACAGTCTTGTCTCGTCTGGATCGATCGAGGGATGACGCATGTTGTTTGGGGACAAATAATGTGGGCGTTGGAAACGGAGGCCAGAACGGGAAATAAGCATGAGGCGCGTGGGTGATCTGTCCGGGGATCTGCGTGGGATCGGGCGCTGGACGGGACCCCGGAGGTAGGCTGGATATGGGCAAGAATGAGGGACAAAGGGGGTGGCCGGGGACGCGACGGAGGATTGCTGCGTAAAGATTGAGAACAAGTTGTGGTTCGCAGAGACTCCCCTGATTTTTTCTTTCTTGCTCTTCCTCCCGGGCCATGCACCAGCCCTCCCTCGGCCAGACCGTCCCCCATTCCTATCCCACCCGCACACGCCGCAGT
>QLON01001266.1:86693-103603 GCA_003313675.1 Termitomyces heimii
ACACGTCGCAGTCTCTCAACCAAGCCATGCCCCCACCCCCGCCCCGACCCCGACCCCCTCCCACTCGTCCCCCAGTTTCCGCCCCCAGGCATCGTCCTCCACCCAGACGATGCAAGCTCAAAGGTCTTTCTCGCCATAGGCCGCTCCTTTCTCTCTGTCGTGCGTGTTTCCGCGTCTCGATCGCCTCCTTTTGCCCTCTGACTCGCCAGTAGGACAACCGCGCAATGACCATCAAAGACCTTGCTGAAATGACTGTCACTTTCGGCCTCGTCTGTCAAAAGTATGTGTCAGTCTCCTTGGCAACCACATGATCACCTCACCTCTCTCCCACAGTGTGTCTGCTGCAAGCCAGGCCATCACCACCTATATTCGTACCCACATGCAACGCTGCGAGGCCCAACAGGACCAGCCCCTCCTTCTTCGCCATATCCTCTCCGGCACAAGCTACGACGATGACCTCCTTCCCGCTCTCCATTCCCGTTCTGGTGGCGCACACTGTGCCGCAACCCCCGACAACAGGCTGACTAATTTCCGACGCGGCACTGTCGTTTGGTATTTGAGCCGTTCTACCGGTGCTCCGTGCCCGTTTGCCAGAGCCGGCATACGACTCTGTGACTATGGAGAGGATGGGAAGAAGGGATGCACGAGTACCGCAAACGACAAGAAGAAACGCGAGAAAGAGAGACCCGAGCGGTGCGGCGAAAAGCGCAAACGACCCCTTCGCGGCTGCGTTGCCAAAAACCTCGACTCTGATAACGACGATGATGGTCAACCACCTGAAAAAGTCAAAATCCTTCTCCGACTTAAACCATTAGCCTGTCGTACGGACTCTCCATCTACTTCAACTCTCCCAAGGTTACATCCAACCGGAACCTTTGATCTCTCCAAAGATAGCGATGATTCTGATTCTCTATCTTCTTGCGGAGATTCCATGTCTGTCGATTCATCTTCCGATGATGATGAAGCACCATCCCCTCCACAGCCAGTCCAGGAAGAGAATTGGTCCCTACCGCCTTACCCAAGAAAGTCAATATCTATCCCATGCTACACCCCATCCTTCGACGAGCCTTGCCCACGTTCCCCCTCACCTCTTACTTATACAAACTCATGCCGACGTTCTCCGTCCGTGCCATTCAGTGTTGGCTCCCCTCCGCCAGATTCTGAAGACGAAGACGATGATTTCCACATCACCATGACAGGAGTTCGCCGCCATTCAATTGCCCCACGTTCCGCCACCGGTGAGACAGAAGGTTGGGACGCGGACCTCGACAGTGAAGGTGAAGCAGACACGTGGGAGAGCCCTGGTCCAAGGTCTCCTTCAGCTCCCCCAATGCCACCGGAGGTGACAGTCAAGGAAGAGCCCACCGATGTACAAGGAATGCTAGAAGCTTGGGATGATTTTGATCACTCATTAGCGAGTTCGAAAGTCCCAGAAAACGTCGCACAAGTAGTTCCAGGTGTACTCGAGGCAGAGTCAACTAGCCGCGTCAAGTTGGAGTCCTTGGATAACTGGTCGTGGCACTCAAACTACACAGCTTCTCACCAAGATTGGACATTTGATGGTGATGCCGATCAGACGGCGCGTATCAAACAAGAGGAGTTAGATTTCGATAACCCGTTTTGTGACGCCTTTGGATCCTCTTTGCCCCTATCACCTCTGTCTCAACTCCCAAGCCTGTCATCCTCTGACTCCCCAAGTCCAGAAAGTTCTCGTGATCCTTCGGAGACGAATGAGAAACATTTTGGGACCATTCGCCCACGGGCAAAGACCCAACCTGTGCCGTTCTCATACTTCCACGATTTGCCTTCATCCACATCTCACGTTTCTTCATCACCTTCACGTGGAATTTCAAAGCCTGACCTTGCCATAGCTCCGCCTCCTCTCTCGGCCTGTCAATCCATGATTGCGCTGATCCAGTCCATGTCTATGAATTCCCCGACTGCAGTAGCTCCCTCTTCTTTACTCATCCCTTCCTCATGTTCATCAGAAATTCATGGAAACTCTACTTCAGATGTTGTCGTCGTCCATACTTGTCAACCATGCACTCCTGCCATAAGTGCAACATCAATTGAAGGTACGTGCATCTTTTACTCCACATAGAAACGGATTACTCACCAATTGATCTCATCTCCTTCTCAATCTAATCTAGGTATATCAGTGTATCAGATGATGCTTGGCCCCTTCCAGCTTCTTCGCCGCATTGACACAGATTTTGTCAATCTTTCAACGATTGTTGCCTACTCGGGCGGCTCATGGCCGGTTCTAAGCACGATCCCTAATGCTGCTGTCGTAACTAAAGGATCCGTCATGGTCTCTGGCACATGGGTACCCCTTTCGGCTGCCCAAGCTTACGTGCGAGATCACCACCCACGACAGAATGGGGCACTGCCACTACATACATTTCTTTCTGACACGCTTTATAAGCGGTTCCCACCGGCACTTCAAGACTTCCATCGATCCAGCACGCATAACCGGAAGCTTGGCCACTTCGGGCCTCATTTCTGGTCGACAATTCATGCGACACAACTGTGTGGTTTAGCGCCAGAACTTGCACCACAGCCCAGCAACACGGTGGAAAAGGAAGCGCCATTCATACTTGCGCCTGGTGCTGCTTTCTCGCTCTCGCTCTCGCTAGCGTCGCCAGAGCGGACCACAGAACAGACTGCAGAGCTTCCCCTCAGTCCATCTGAACAGGAGATGTTCCAGGTCTTGTGCGGCGCACCGGAATGGGATAAGGAAAACTCGCCACCTTCATCACCTACGGTAGGCGACAAGAAGACAGCGTTTGTGGCAGAAATTCAGATATCAGAGACTCAGCCCTTGCCCTCTGCGGCCAAGGTTATGGAAGTGGAGCGCACGGAAAAACCACTGCGGAGATCAAAGCGCGTTGCGGACGCTATCGCTGCCCAGGCACAGAACACGAGGACACGTTCTCGACGAGGCAGTTCCAGGAACTCCATGTTTTGATTTCGACTCAAGGCGTGTTCTGAGGATCATGCTTTTTTCTGCTTCCCCCCACTCATTTGCTTCTTTCTCTTTGCGCACTTTCTTCTTCTCTCTCTTGTATTGTAATTGCTACCTATGCTTGTGTTCCATGCTTGCCGCAGTGCAGCTTATTAATATGTTCGAGTTGAATGTTTTTTTAAAACTCTCGACATGGTTTCCAAACTAGATTTGTATCAGATATAGTTCACCTTCTTTCGTTAAGCCCCTCTTCTCAAACGCACTTTCCTCTCCAAGCACCTTCAAAGACGTTGTAAGATGGTTTCCTTTCATTTTAGGGATCAGCTTCTACTCTTTACTACCTCCCTTCCCTCGCTGCTTTTTGATTTTTTGACGATAATCTTGCCAGCACACACAGATCAAATTCGCCTCTCGTGTCGCCATGGCGTTGAATACCCCCTTCGCACGAAAATAGTACCCGACTATGGCTCCAATTCCGTAGTTCCCCTTGTGTATTGATACTATTGGTCGCCAGTACGTATGCGCCTCATACACACATATCTTATTCAGCACCTCACTATTGGTATAATACTCCTGCCAGTCGACCCCCTCCATGCACATGCTTGTAATCCTCGCTGTGTATGAAGTACATATAATGAATACAATTGTTTCAATATCTACAGCGAGACAGACTTATGATCGCCAGGGGCGGCACCGGATATGCACGGAGTTTGGACGCGTCGTGATTAAGCGGCACGTGAAATCGCGATCGAACGGAGGCTTTCATTGTCCGTGTTCCTCCCTTCCTCCTAAGTGCTAAGTATCCAAATTGGAGCGGTACTTCTGCCGAACAAAGCGGTTGAACAATCAAGCGCTCCGTTGCTAGATCATCTCCATCTTACGCGCTCTTAAGACAGCCAGGAAGAGAGGCTTCCACGATTGGTGATGTTTAGTACATGCAGCGTAGCGTCCATGGAAGTTAAGCGCGGTTTATGACATCCGAGGGCGTTTGGAATATTCACGTTTCCTTGTGTGCCACGATGTCTGCGTTGACAGACAGAAGACAGCCAACATATCTCCTATTTGACCCGCGTGCCGCGACCATCGCACCGCGCCAAAATTTTGCTCGACGTGTACTCTTCAATCATTAATAGCCAGTTTTTCACTTCGCTTACTTGACTTCAGACATGGACACTTTTGTGGCCCTGTCCATTCAATGCTAGACATCAGACTGACTCTTGTTCGCGCCGTTCAACGACGTTAAACGTTCGTTCAATCAACAGGCAATCAATGGATGGTTGGTTGTGTCAGATCCCAACGCTAAATAATAGGCTGCCGGTTCGAATCAGATTGATCATCACCTTCTTTCTCGAAAACCGGAGTAAACTTTGAGGTGCATTGCGCCCACGCGGAGTTAATGAATCTTGACTGACTGACTAGAAGTTTTTGGAAAAGAACTATAGTGTTATGTACATGAGATGCGATGATCAAATTCCGCGGGGGCTATGCGTAGCATGCGCAGAGTAACACCTTGAAACAACGGATGAAGGATGGCTTGTATACTCAGACACTGCCGAGGGTTCCGCCGATGGGCATGGGAGAAGGAAGGAAGTGAGGCGTGGGAAGATGAGCCAGCGGGTAAAGATTGTGCAAGTCATCAACTTCACCCCCGTTCACTAATACTCTTGGTATTTTCCGGCGGCACTTCTACTATAGTAGTCGTGGGCAACTCTTGTCTGTCGTCCTCCAGCATTTGGTTCCCTTATCGAACGACCTGATCCGGGGGTATCACTGTCACGACAAAAATTTCGTCTTGTAGACGACTTTTCTCGCCCTAATTGGCCCAATACTTCACAGTCTTCGTATTCAGACGGGCAAGCGTCCACCTATCACTTCGTAATCCCTAATCGTTTCATTCAACCCCTTCTATAATGTCATTATCAGCCTCTGACAACAACGGCTCCTATTCAAGGGCACCGCCCCCTGGGAAGACCCCTCCTCCTGCCCCTTCCGCTGCATTTGCTAAAAGGTGCGAGTTTCTTGTCATCCGATCTGTCCAGGACTGACGCGCCATTAGAGCTCGGGAAGCTGAGGAGCGACTTGGAGGCAGATACTTGCCTCCCGCGCTACGCGCCCGAACTTCAGGCGGCTCCCCACCTAATGAACATTCACCCTCTGTCGCGACTCCCGCGGATGGCAATACGTTACCACCCACTAATTACCCACCCGGTTTTCGGAGGGCCAGGGCTGGGACCCTTCCTTCAAATGTACAACTCGCCGCACAGCGATTTGCCGCGGCATCTACTACACTTGGTAGTACCCCGGCATCCACCGATTCTCTCACCGAGCAGGTTCATCGGCCCGTCACTGGTCCGCTCTCCATGGTCCTTAATGCTCCAGCTCGACCCGGCTTGCGTCACGCAACAACTTCGGTGGGATCAGCATCCACGCCTACGGCAGCAACGGACAGGAACAGCCGACTTCGTTCCGGATCTCTTACTCTACCGTCTGGTGGCCTTTCCAACGCCTTTGGCTCGTCCTTATTTTCTCCCTCCTGGTTGCCTTCAAGCAGTGGAAATGGGAACGCCTTTCCTGTTCTGGACGAGTTGCGATCGGTCGCTTCGGCAGATTCTGGTACAGACGATTTTAATGTTCATACTCTTGATTATCTTGGCCTGGATGACTATCGCCCGCCTCCTGCTGCCACGATCAGCGAGCTACGTAATCAAGCTCAAGCAGCAATTGCTGGGAACCTTGCTAGTCACCCATCCCGAATGCGTGCGAGTACCGTTTCTAATCCATACCGTAGCCGGCCTTCTGTTGGCGGATCTTTGTTGGGCACGTCAGCTGCTGAGGAGGAAGACGAATTATTTGATAATTATGATGATCAAGTTTATGCTCGCCAACGCCTTAATTCTTATGATTCATCCAATCTCGAGGGCGGCTATACATCTTCCGCCTACATGACAAAAGGATTCAAACCGACTGATCATTTGTCTGCTAGACCAAGGGCAACGTCTGTCGGCAATCTGGATGACTCTATGCGCACTATTCAACGTCGAGCTACCACTGCTGCTGACACGCTTCCGTACATTAGTGATATGTCGAACCAGTCTTCTGGTCTCGCTGGGAATAATTTGAGTGGCCCAACTGGTATTCTGAAGTCTGTGACTGCACCTCGTACAAGTGCTTCACCCACAGTTCATTTCCCTGACGGAGACAACATCGCACCAGGGAGAGGAGCCTCAACATACCTGATAGCCCCTTCTTCACAGAATCGCTCTCTTTCTCCTAAATCTGAAGGTCCCTCTTCTCAAACTCAGACTCCTACACGCTCATTGTGGATCGGGAATCTTGACAACGCTGTCACGAGTGAACAGCTCATCCGCCATTTTGCTCCCTATGGTGCCATCGAGAGTCTTAGACTTCTTCCCGAAAAGGTAAGCAACTTCCAATGTAAGCCGTAGAAATGCAGTAATTTAATCCTTCTATCCAGGAATGCGGTTTCGTTAACTTCGTCGATCAAGCGGATGCAGTCCGTGCTAAAGAGGATGTACTGAACCGGCTTGGCGGTGACATCGGCATGCCGAACGGTCAAACCGTCCGCATCGGATTCGGCAAAGCGGACAGTGCTCCCGTTGCACCTGCTAAAGGAGCTCCAGCTAGTCCTGGCCCGACTTCTCCAGGAAATGCTTCCGGAAAATCTGCCAGTTCCACTGCCGGCATGGGGTCTATGGATGCCCAGCTGCAGTCTACTCCCACTCGTGCTCTCTGGATAGGATCTATTCCTTCGTCGACCACGCCAGCGGTTATTTTGAGCGTGTTTAGTCCATATGGGCCCATCGAATCAGCCAGAGTTCTGACCCATAAGAATTGTGGATTTAGTTCGTGGCGTTCCCACTCAATCTTATCATAACATTCTGATGGTATAATTCTGATAGTTAACTTTGAGAGGTTAGATGATGCTGTCAGAGCTCGCAAAGCTCTCAATGGCCGTGACGTACTAGGTAGCGATGTTGGGGCTATTCGCATCGGATTTGCCAAAGTGCCTGTCAAAAATGGCCAAGAAGGTTCTGGAGGTGCCGAGGAGAATGCGAATATCGTAGTTCAAGGAGTTGGTGACTTGAGTGTTGGTGCGACCATCCATGCCCTCCGCTCTGTTAAAGGTGCATCGACTGTTCCCGCTGATCAACAAGTGTTGGGGGGTGCTGTGGAGAATTACAGGTCAAATCTCCTCCTTAGTATGGTTGGATCCGGGGCACATACTGGACAGTACCTCAATGATGGTTTGCCCAGACCGGCTGGTTGGGTACCTTCAGTCACTGAACAGCAGATGATTATGAGGGAACTAAGCGCTGGTGCCGCTGATGCTGAAGCGGACATACAAGCCCTAGCTGGTATGTTTAGTTCTTTTGTTCTTGTATTCCTTAACACCCTGTACAGAGTTTCGTCCTCCTACTATGTATTACACCACAATCCCCTTAGTGTCTGAGCGTCCTCATAATCGGCGCTGGGATGCTTCGAAGCTACGAGAACTTCGTAAGCGCTTGGACTCTGGGACTATGACCGTGGACGAAGTTGATCAAGTCGCTGCTGACTTTCTTGATGGCGAGATTGTCGACCTTGCATCTGATTGGCTAGGCAACACGGTACGTCTTATATATCATGGAGCTTTTTCTTCCTCATATTCCGCTGCAGGTCGTACAAAAGCTCTTTGAAAAATGCTCGCCTGATCCGAGGTACTTGATGCTGGAACGGATCGCTCCCCATCTCGCAATGATTGGTATCCATAAAAATGGCACTTGGGCTGCTCAAAAGATCATCGAATGTGTCACAAGTCAGGAAGAAGTTGCTTTAATCGCTCAAAATCTTAGAGCGTATGCTCCTCCTTTGCTTCTTGATCAGTTTGGAAATTATGTTGTCCAGTGTGTATCCTCTGCATATTTATCTTTACGTCGCTGAAGTACGATTCTCCAGATGTTGTCTTCGTTTTGGCTCTCCCGCCAATGATTTTATATTCGACGCCATCGTGGACCGTATGTGGGAGATCGCGCAGGGACGTTTCGGTGCTAGAAGCATGAGAGCCTGTCTTGAAAGCCCTCACATCACACTCAGCCAACAGCGTCGTATCGCTACCTCGGTCATCCTGAATTCCATTCCGTTAGCGACTAATCCCAATGGTGCCCTCTTGTTGACTTGGCTCCTGGATACTTCAAGCTTCCCTTCGCGATACAATCTGCTTGCTCCGCGCTTCACTCCTCACCTTTCTCACCTTTGCACCCACAAATTGGCTTCTCTGACCGTCCTTCGCATCGTCAATCAGAAGATTGAACCGGACGCTTCTCGCCAGATTGTTGAAGCTTTGTTCTCGTCGTCTGCGGATCATGTCTTAACGGATGTCCTTGGAGATCAAGTGAATGGTGTCTCAGTTGTCCACAAAATCCTCACGAGTCCTTTCATCGATCCCGCCGCCAAGTCTGAGTACATGGAGGCAACCAAACGTGTACTCATTGAACTCAAAGTCATCGCTACTCAAGCCTATCGTCGACTGATAGAAGAAGTCGGTTTGCCTGTGCCCAACTTCCAGCCTACATACACGAATGTTCCTCAGAATGGGAAGGCCAAGACCACTCAAGGTGCATTTGGAGTGCCAGGAGTGCCCACCAGCTATCCAACCAATGACCAAGGTCTGGCTTCGATGATGGCAGCTCTGCAGATGGGAGGTCAGAATCCTCAAGCCGGTCCTTCTCAGTCGACCCTTGGGATTGATCCTGTTTACAATAATGCTGCATCTCCAAGGCGGAATCCAGTTCCGGCAACAACCTTCCCGGCTCCTTCTGATCCTTTCAACCCTTTCGCCCTGCGTTCGCCCGATCTTAGTGCACGCTCTGGTGGTGTCCGTCGCGGTCCAGGTCTCTCGCCCTCGAACGGAGCCATTACTCCAACCAACTCCTACGGCAGCCAGTCGCCTGGTCTCATCGGAATGGCTCAGCCATCTTATGGGGGTATGGCACCCCAATCAATGCAAACTCCCCCTCAGGTCTATCAACAATACATGTATCCGGCATATCAGACGAATCCTCCGAACATGGGGGCCTTCCATGCGTAAACGGCCCTCTACGACCCTTCACGACTTCCGCTCCTTCTATGTATCGGCTTCCTATCCTATGTATCACGCTCCTTTCCATATTTCGTTTGCATTTGCGCGCGCTTGGTTTATTATCTGGATCAATAGTCCCTTTGAGATACCCGTAATTCCCTCCGCAATGCGGTGTACATGCCTCAACACATTCGTTTCAAACAAAATAGGGGCGAAGATACCGATACTTGGGCGGTGTTATCGCAATGGCTTATTACTTTCATAGTTTTGCTACTTATCTTTACTTCTCTTTTTACTGTACAACAAAGAACGGTTGCCAAAGGCAATCATGAAGATTTATAGACAGCTCGATACATACAATTCGTAGTTGTGATAATTTATTTGAAATTCGAAGGTTCCCAGTCATTGTCATTACGTAAGTAGGTAAGCAATTTTATGACGTAAGCTGTTTTCCTGGTTTTGAGAACTCGGAAGTTCAAAAATGGGTGGTATTGTGTCCAAGGCTGGGCGCAGACTACCAAAACGTGCCGAGCCTCCTTCATGGGCCGGTGCACGCACTCCTCACCCTTCTGATCCTTCTCCTGATAATTTTTCCGGCGAGACACCCGCCAGCGAAAGGAAAACTCAAGGTTGCACTATCGTATGCTCTGCTTGCGTTCACTCAAATCATCCTTAGAGATTGAAAGAGATGCACATGACCCACACTTTCTAGCCAAGCTTACTCGCCTGGGTCCTGTGCGCGTGGAACACATGCAGATGATACCACCGGTATGTTCACCGTCCTCAACTGTTTCGTAGCTTGACACCTTGTAGTCAAGAACGTCGACAACTACGGCAGCAAGAGATACATCACAACTCTTCAAATCCCGTATTCAATCGGAACACGAGGCGTCTTCTACGACCCCTGTACACAACCGTCTCCTCGCCGCAACATTAAGTCACCTCTTTGACGAGCGCAAATCGGCACGGTCTCCACAAGACATAGAACGGCTTGCGAAACAGTATGGAATTGATATTTCAAAGCTCGAAAACCTTGCGCGTTATGTAAGTAGCCCCAGTGTTCAGAGTGGCTCAGAAAAACGGACGGTCGAAAAGGATGGAGAGGAAAGTATAATGATACAAGTAAGTACATCATGAAAAATAATACATTGTAACTCATTCCCCGACTCCCCTTGTAAAAGGCGGTCTGGATTGATCCACATCTCCAAAAATGATATACACTTGCGTCCCCATAATGTCTTGTGAGCAAGCGAGTGCTGATATTTGGTCCGTGATGCAAGATATACCTGGCTGACCAATAAGCTTACATGGAAAACAGACGTACGAGGAAATTTTCCAGTGTGGTAATGTCGGAGCATGGGATCACCTGGTTTATTGGAGCTTCATTCCCATTCATGAATCAACATAACAGTAACCGCAAAGATTTCCGTACATCATCAATCTTGCGTACGTGCTTGGTGTGTAGTTGAAGGTTCAGGTACTTGACAAAGATAGGCTCGGTCGTATATCTCATCGATGGCAGCATCTCATACATTCACCTACATATCAAAAACAAAGGGCTTAGCCAGAGATAACCGCTTGGAATTTTGGGTTTCAAATATTTAATCGCTTGTTGAGCATATCTTATCGCCCGGTGTTCATCGACCTTGAACCGGGATGATAATCTGGGCAGTCAGATAGGAGTGACACAGGCGTTCCTCCTCCCTTTAGTAATTTTAACTTTGACGTATAAACATTGAGGTCGAGGGTCTGTTTCCTGATTTATGTCTTCGTAGAATACAATCTGATTTTCATGGCGTGATATTATTACGGGCGGAAGGACCCGAGAGAGGCTGGCGATGGATGTTTAAACTGTGAAGTCCGAACTCACGGCTGAAATGACCCTGTATGACCGACCACCGGAGGGGATGAGTGGGTTTTCTTGTAGCAAGCAGGTCATTAGATTTCCCTTTTCATATGGAACGAGTCTAAGTGGAGGCTGAGCGAGACACAGGCAAAGAAGATGGAACAAAAAGCAGCATTCTTATCCACAGCACATGAGCTGGACCGTGACTCCGATACAGTTAGAAGGCTTGACATTACATCAGAGTACGAGTACAAAAGGAGAGGATCAACGGCAAATCATGTAATGCAGGCAGATGTTAGAAGTGGGATTCACGCGGATCTATTGCGCTTTTAGTGAGATTTCCCTGTGATCAAAGTAATGATATCAAGACACCCACCACCTACCTTGGTCAACGCCAGACATCCATGCAAGCACATCCTCTTGCAGTTGCTTCTTCCTAGTCTCCTGAGCTTGCTGCATTGCTTCGCGAGCCATATATTCCCAGAATGCTGTAAGTAATGCAAGAGGATCCTCTTGTTGTGATACGCTTCTTTCTTGATCACGGTATTGTGCCCGTCTCATAGCCCTTGCATCCCTCAATTCCTTCTGACGAGCTCTGTTTGCCTGTTCTTTGTCATCACCAGTCTCGCTGCCTTCATTACGACCACCCTGATTGTTTCCTTGGGTATAATAGTGTTTCGTGCTCGCCTGCACAAATTTCTTGAAATCAGGAATGGCCCATGCTTTTAGGACAGCACATCCATATACAAGATCGAAAATCTCGGGCGGCGGCCAGTCTGATGCATCTGATTCCTGTACATCTGAATTATGTGGAGCCAAATATTCCAGACCGAAATCTTCAAGAGAACGGAAATATTGCAGTGTGAGACGTTTGTCAGGAGAAAGGGTCATGCGATTGAAGCCAGCTTGTTCAGTACGACCAACATCATCCATCTCCATTGCAAAGTTTGGCGTCTACAATTTGATGACAGTATTAAATTCCCAGAAGAGTTTGAGATTGAAAAACTGACACGTATAAATGCCATGTCTGAATCTCCAAGGACTGGATGCAGTATTCTGCTGAGAAGAATTCCATTTCGAGTATCGTCGATATCAACTAAAGGTGGCACAACATCGTAAAGTCTGTATTGACTAAGATTTGACATATACTAAGTCAATAATGAAGATCAGAAACGTAACAATATCACAAAAGTTGACAACGCACAGCGCTTCGTTTTGCGTGAGGGATTAGATGACATGCTTCAACAACTGTCGTGGCTGTTACTACACAACGTCTATCACGGCTGCGAATGTCTGTCGCAAATTGTGCCCGGCGCGAAGTTATATCGCTACCTTGAACGGAACTTCTTTCATGCATGAGCTGGGGGTCGAGCCAAATGGGATCTGACATTCAAATTCAAGATGAACATATGTAAAAATGCATTGACACTCACTTCTTGATACGTAATAGAAATCTCGTCCAGCTTCGAGATTTGTAGATGTATAATCCACTTCTTGTCCATCGAGCGAGACTGAGAGGTGACCCTCTCGACCGTAGATAGTATAGGCAATAAATCTGATCCATGGAAGGGGATGGATAGCGAAGCGATGACATTCATCAATTGGAATGGCTAGAACCGGCTGATACCCAGAAGTTTGATTGTACCACATCCATACCTTAATGCTACCACTGCTGTCGTTCGAGTTGGACATTAGGCTCAGGAGTGGAGGTCTTCCAAAGACGTCACGTAGGGCACATGCACGTCGGGCACCAAGTTGTCCCAAAGAATGACGTACTTACTTGGCAAAAAAGAATCATCACGGAGAATGCCGGAATGTTACCTGCGATTATTCCCATCGATTTCTGACTTCTCCCCACATCCATCTTTTCTTCTGGCTCGACAGTTTCTGTCATTGTATGATATGTAACCTGGTGTGTCATTTTCTGCATCTAGTTTCTAGAATATTACAACACATCTCAAAATTCAGGTGTAATGCATTCATGGGCACTGAATCTGAGGTAAACCTGTCTGATTTGTTACTAAGGAAGATGCTTACTGCTACTTATTTTGATTCTCAACAGTCACTCTTGCTGGTTCTTCATTCTATGTGCTGGCATCAGGTGAGTTACAACTTCTTACAACTTAATATCCTCTGATCTTCTTTGGTAATTTGAGGTGCTTTTTGGTGCTTTGTGTTGTTTTTTCGAACATTTTATGCTGTCATTAGCCATTTAAATCTGTTTTGAATTTGTGGACTTTGATGTGTTGATGCAAAGCAGACAGGCAGGATTTGTGGTTTCAGCTTTGATAAACTTGTAATTGCAGTCTTCTTTATTGCTGCAATACAACTATGTCATGACATTTACTGAGCTTCCTTCTCAATTCTGAGCCATTAGTAGCTTATTCAGACATTGTAACCACTACTCCCATGCAATTAGCAAGTAGGATGATTGAGATGGGATAGTTGGTGGAAAGACATTAAGGTACAGTTTCCACATCACTTGTTCAATATCCTCACAACTAAATTTTCTTTCAAGGTTTCAATAGAGAAACTCTTGCTAACAGAAGAACAATGCATCTATCTAAATGACATATACACTCAGCATCAAGAAATCTATTGAGTTTTTTCTGATTTTTCAAGTAGACTTGCATTTCTTGCTTAGCATAGTCTAGATCCTGATGCTCACAAAAACTGGGAGCAAATGAGACTATTTTTTGGCCAATTTCTGAGGGTCATGATGAGATTTTTTGAGTTTTGTGTCAATGATACTCTTGCATGTTTATATTGCTTGATTGAATATCACTTAATAACATTGGAGTGTTTGCAGATATGATATTAAGGCAAAGCAAAACTTACATAGGCAACAAAAACAAGCCAAGTGGGCTCAGTCTCTATCTATAAAATTATGGGGTTGCTGATGATGTAGTGTACTGAATTATGTGTGTTTGCATTGAACAATTATTGAAGGGAAAAGAAATGAATGAAACACCTACAATAGTTACAATTTGGTTAACCATCATGCCTAAGATAGCTATATTAATTTTGCTTTTAGCATATGCACTCTTAGTACTCTTAGGAGGTTATACTTTGTTAAAACCTTGATAACAACAGCTTCTAATTTAGATAATGTTTTAGTATATAATTCAGTAAGACTCCTCAATAACTATGTAGTTGCTATGATATGCTAAGCATAACAAAATTTTAGCAAAGCAAATTAGAGCTACTGTAAGTAGGATAATGTGAGGTAGTTGAGCACTTGACTAATAATGAGGAGGAGTCAAACAGGTTTCCAGTAGACTTCTTAGTTTGATGCATTGTTAGTAGTGGTGGTGAGCTAATGGTGGTGGTAGTGGTGCAGTCATTGGTGGCCATAACAATGGAAGCAGGCAGGCTTGGCACACATAGATGTCTTGTTGCATCTCTGTGCCATTGTGTAGTGGTGCATGTTGGCAGGTGTACTGAAGACAATGAGAGATTGGGTATCTAATGCTGCTCAGGTAAGTCACTGCACTAAATTGTAATGCTGCTTGGATAAGTTGCCAGGTTGTCAGTGACTCTAATGGCTTGTTGGCAGAGTTGTAAAATGTAAAGCAAAAGGGAGTGAGACCTATAATTAGTCTTTATATGTGTAATTAAGAATTGAAGTGTAGAAATGTATTATTAGCTACAACAACAAGATGCAGATAGAGGGCACTGTGATGAATGGAAGTCAAGTAAATGAGAAATGTCATGTAGACTGTTGTAGGATAAAGTATGCAATGAGCTCATAAGATCAGAGCTCACCAGTGAAGTATGTGCATATGAACTGCAGTTTTTTGCTGCCACTTGTTTTTTTTATCTACTTCTATGCTAGTTTTTTTAGTTTTTTTATACTACAAAATTTGTGATTGCTACTATATACTAATGCTCCACTACTATACTTAACAACCATATAAATCATTAGTCCATCATTTTTCAAGAATGCAGTTGCTAAGTCCCAAGAATAACAGCACCACTTACTATTCTCTTAGCTTCCTCCAAGAATATATTTCTTATGCCTCTCTGATCTCCTTCCAATTATTATTCTTCTTTCTTCAATCCATATATCTCATTCCATGCCATTGATTGCTTCTGCTTTGTTATTATGCTATGTATATAAAAGTGTGTTATGCCATTGTCATTTCCAATCTTTTTTTGTTTAGTTCATAAACAAAGTTTTTCTTTCCCAAAAAGTTGCTGTTTTGTGGTGCTAGAAGTTGCCTGCTATTGTGAGGTCACATGTTACAGAGAGTGGTCTGAAAAAGTGGTGCTAAAGGTCCCATACTTCTCTTCTCTTAGTTTTTTGTATTTAGATTAGTTCAGTGTCAATTAATGCTTGTTAATTTCCTTTTTCTGTGCCAATGTTAGGTTTATAAAGACTTCTAGTTGCTTGAATTCTTGCAAGTTCTGGTTAATTAAGCATATTGAGATTAGATGCAATTGCTAAACTCCTATTGTTCTATTCTGTCATGACCCCTTCTGGAGTTCCCTGGAACAACCCCAGAACCCCACATGGGACCCTCTCCACAACACACCCCACCCCTGCAACTACCAATGCCGCCATCAACTCACATTACAAACCACCATCAGCCAACCCCCTGGAAACCCTGCTTCATGGACTCCGAGATTGACTGCCATCAACCACTGGATCACACTACCCACTTCCAGCCATCACGCATCACGATCCCCCCACGCCAATTGATTGCACACCCCACATGCGTGATCCCAGTATGCAGTTCCGGCCTGCTACTCAATGTCTTCTGGAAGCCATCCTAGACACCTTAGAACCCCAAGACCCAACTCCGTAGTACTTATAGCATAGTTCACCATTGTATTCATTAGTCTTGATATTACCTGAATTGTTGCATGCCCTTTGTTTGACTGGTATGCATTGACTAGCATGCTTTAACTGGCACACCAGAATAATCGTGTGCTTTAAGTTTGGTATGCACTTCACAACTCTAAATTTACTAACCGGGTCTTGTCTTAGAACCTCTGGTTCTGACTCGACTCCTGCCAACTCCTAACCCCCACAAAACCCCAAAACCCCCAGGTCAAGTTCTGTTTTCCCAGGACCACCCTCCCTGTCCACGTCTTGAACCCTGGAGCCTTAACCCCGGAGTTCCAGACATCCGGGTATTTGTAGATCAAGTCTGCCTCGTAAGGGCGTTGCTTTCCCGGAAAGCCCCCGAATCAATGGAACCTGACATAATATCAAGGCTCTCTCCTTACACTGTTCTTGATAGCTATATATACTCACACCTACTACCCCACAGGCTACCAGACTGATCCTTATGGGCGTCCGGTCCCAGATCATTACTCTGCGCAGACTCCCCACCCCACCTACCCACCACTCCCATACGAACCACCATATCTCCACCGTCACTGAGCCCCTGACTCTTCCCTCTATGATCTGGGGCCTTTGGTCAGCTGGGCCCCCCTGCCTAATCTAGCCATGGCACGACCGGTGGAGGTCGCCTTGTACTGGAGCTTTTCCAGGGGTCTGCCAGAGACCCCACCAGTTCCCAGCAGACCTTGCCTGGTACTCTCCAGCAAGGGCCCCTTTGCACTGACCTCCTATTATGGCTATCAGCACCCCCCTCCCCAACTTTAGAGACCTCCCAACCATGACTACCCCCTTTGACATTACCCAACTGCCACCCCACCCACTAGGACCCCTCCCTCGCCCGTAGGATGACGGCACCTTGAGGAGTACGAATGACAACGGAACAAAGTACTATGCTTGCTCCAGATCTCACCAGAGGATTTTGTGAGGCAGGTGAGAGCGCTACTCACAGATTTTGGACACGACAACTTTGTAGGCACTCCAGAGGAATGGGCCCATTGCTTGGTCGAGTTCGGGGATTGCCTCACACAAGGAGAACTCCCAAAACAGACTATGGTAATGTATCAACGCAATATGATCCTTCACAAAGAATTGCATCAATTACTTGATGAAGTCCACACGTCCCCCTCCCCCCGACCCCTCAACAACCCCGCAGATCCGGGACGCTCCATTC